>JAJLYZ010000003.1:0-66784 GCA_030571835.1 Yamadazyma dushanensis | reverse complement strand
GGGGGGGGGGGGGGCGGGGGAGGGGGGGGGCGTTTGATTGTGACATCACCAGAAGTTGTTATTTTATAGTACCTTTCGGTGTTAAAGTCATATTGGGCATAGAAGGCCACACTTGGTCCTGTTTAAAGTTTAGAATGGTCTGCTTCCTCTTTGTAACCTAATGGACTGCCAAGGTGATGTTAATAGATTATAGATATGGCAAATCATGAATTTGCTTGACCGTTGCCAAACACTGTTTAGGAATTATCTCCTGAACGACACAATCGTACTGCATGCGTCTAGACATCTGATAGTGTTTTTCTTTTCTACCGGTCGAACCTCCGTTGGTGTTGGTTTTCATTGGCGGCGGCAATGCTATTATCTCACGTGATTCCGGATAATGATTTTTATTAAGACATTAATACGACTTGCATCAATAGTAGCCGTAGGTGAAAGATAAGGCGGACGTTTGTTGTGGACGTTTTTTGTGAACGTTTATTGCGACCTTCGTATTGGTTTTGTGATTTAGGTTTCATTGTGTTGCGTCTGGATATCCCGAACCTCTTACTTCTGCCGACATGCATTTACTACACATTGGTGTGATACATAGTGAATAGACTTTTTCTAGAAGGTTTAAAAGTAAAGGTGGAGCTCAAAAATGGTCTATTTCAGGATCCACAACAAACACGAAACCTTCAGTGAAAGTTTATTTGTAAAGCTGGAGACTTTCCTTTTGTCCAAACCTCTCTTACAGTGTCTTTATCTGTAGCCAAGCTTATATCTTAAGATTTAGTTTGCCTCAATATAGATTAAGACAAGAGTGAAATTAGTTTCGGGATCACTGGATACCATGATAGGATCAATGCAGAAGAATGTGGTATTGTCTATGATAAACCGCCTCGTAAGGGGCCAAAAAATAGTCAAACTTTGTAAAGTGAAACCTGCTTGGCTCTACGGTTAACCCCGGATTTATGTCCTTTATCTACGAAGAAATCTTTTATATCTGTATCCAATATCTTAGACAATATGCTTGAACAGGCCACTCAATTCACGACCCTGTGTTATAAGGAATCACAAGCCATACCGAAACTGGCCGTGGGTTGCTGCACAAGAGAGTCGGAAATGTAGATCTGCGAGATGAACAGTTGCAAAAACCATTACCTCTGGCATGCCCATTTAAAATCACTCAATTTCTCTCGTTAATCTTTTGCTAGTCTACCAATAGCACACTCTGATCATCCAGGTAATATTTTCCCGGGCAACTGAAAACATAAGATATTGCTTTTCATTTATTTCGTACTTTGTTTAAGCCTTGTTGGGACATATTCATGCATACGTGACACTTACCTTTACACAGGCTTTAGAGGCCATTGTCACTGCCGAATATCCATGTGTGTCTTTGCATCAAAAGCCTTGTGTGCCCGATTCAATGGGTTCAGGAATTGAGTCGGCAGTTCTTGCCTTTGGTTTGTTCATTACAAATCCATTTATAAATTGTGTTCAATTTTCCGGTCTGCCAGCCTTACCCGTTTTTATTTTGGAAGAATTCCTTAATTTCCCCGGATAATGTTCCAGGTGATGACAGAAGTATGTTTTCAAAGTCACTATTGACATGATGCTCTTCAGCTCTTGGATATGAGTTTCTTCTTTTCAACCATAGCTTTCGAGCACATTTTAGAGATAGAGAATGAACATAAGTTATGCATCCAGAGATCGTTCGAGGTGTTCATAAGTTGTTAAATGGCCACCTGAAACCAACTACCAGTGCCATAAACCAAGTGGGAAACTACACAATGTTCTCCTTGCTGGGTGTTCCCAACAAATATCATGTTGGATTTCGAGGAATTCGTTTGTTGAATTCCATCTCATGGCCTAAAGTATCTGTACGGAATACGATTATACAAAGGTGTCAAATTTGCAAGTTACAATAACCAGAAATATGTGTACCAAGACTTGTGAAATGGACTCAAAATCATTTGGTCTGGATACGTAACTAAGTGTATCGTCGTATACGTGCATTCAATTTGTCCCATAAACCAGAAGATTTTCGGGTATTGTTGCATATCAAGCGCAAAAAGAGAATAATCTTGCAGTGAGTTCAAGCTTGAAGTTCTCCATAAGCTCGGGATGGAACTTCGAGCGGCTTCGAATCACTTACTCAGCAAAGAGATGGGGTTACTAATACAATAGAATGAGCCTCTTTCGTTGATTCACACTCTCTTCTTTTCAAAAGAAGATTATTTGAAACAAGAGAAAGCGCAAAAACACTTGCAGTTACCCGAAGTTTGGGTATTCACCTTCAAGACCAATATATACGGAAATGGTGTGTTGCTAACAACATAAACAACCTTGTATTGGTGACTTGGGTTGGAATCAATTCCGGTTTTGATGGTTCTCAAGGTCCCATGCACACTCCTTCGGATTCAAAGGTTACCCCTCCTAGACTTGAAACGTCTTGGAGTTGTTTGCCTTCGATTTCTTACTCCATTTTCAACAACTAATTGCTGGCATCTCATGAGAAATTATGTCGAAAAGCATCCATTTCTTTCGTTGGGAATATAAGAATACTATGCCTATATGAGGCTACTACCAACTCAGAGTACTCACTACTTCGAATATAGCCAAAGTTGACTGTAAAGGAATATTTCGTTTACAAGCATATTAAGTCGAGCTTTGTTTTTGGATTCAAGAGGAAACGAAAGAAATAATACACTGTATGACTTCCATGGCACGTCCAAAGAAGACCTCACGAGGAGGAAATAGGAGGAAATAGGAGGAAATAGGAGAAATCAAGATCCTTAAGAGAGTGTTGATGATACTTGACTGGGCATAATTAGAGATGGTTGACATTAAGGCAGGTGATTGGTGTTCAGATGATTGAGATATTCAAATAGCCACTTGATCTTAGATCTGTTGTGTTGTTATCCAAACAGTCTTCAAACACGTTCGAATTAGCGAATACCTCATCACAGCCTTTCCTCAGCCTATGGACCAACTTGTTGTCACACAGTCTCCTGCAGGAATGCTTTTGCAAGGTGGTAATGGGTCGGACTTTCCGACTAATAACCAAGCTATTTAAAAAACTCTCACTACCATGGAATCAAATGATGCATAGTTTGAACCATGCCCTGCCACATTCAACTACACAACCAAGTATGCTTCATTGAGGTTGATGGTAATTGATTTCCTTCTATGGCAGTGTCAAATGTACATTTACTTGCATCATGGATCAGGGTTGATTGAAAGTTCGACTATTGACAAGAATTGATGTACTCATTTGAATCCCACTGAAACGATAGGTCTGTTGGTGTTATCACTGAGATAAAATGAAACAGTGTCAGCCGTTCCGTTTTAATCTTTAAATACGGTCACGAGCGTGTCTTTTCCTTCGAGTTTTTTATGCTTCTTTAGAAGATTCAAGATGGGTCAGTTTTCGTGTAAAACTTTTAATATATGAGCCATACAGCCACAGTAGGCTTTGTCGCCAGATGGCCAACCGATTATCCACTGGTACAACTTGTTGTAGTAATATTGACTGAAATTTGGCGGTTATACATGGGTCGTTTACTGTTACGAAAAATTGAATTTACACGACTTTTGTCTTACCTGAGCCCTTTTGTTCGTCTGTTCCTTGATTGTTCCCTTCTGTTGATCAGATTCGCTCAGGATCATTTCATCGGCAGTGATATACGGCCATCTATACATCAAATCAGCTAATCTAAATAGATCTGAATGACGTTTTTAACGTCAAGAGACTCACTTTTCGTAGCCCCTCAAAGACATGGGAAGGCTTCGTATATAACCAAGAAACAAAGTTGACCATTCCTTTCTTGCAGTCGTAAAGAGTAATATTAGGACCAAGGAAGGCACAGTTGAGCAAGGTACATCTCAGCGAGGTAGCATGAGACTTCTTCGGAATACTCTCAGGTGGTTCCTATAATTGGAATTCCCTGTAACCTTTTCATACATATGGTAGCCTGTTTCAAGGACTCAGATACCCTCTTCTTCTTCGGAAAGCAATTTCTGTGATTGCAAGGCGACATCACCCCCATTACATACCAACTGGATCACCCTCTTTGTATTCCAGGGCTTCTTATCTCTTACTCACTTTTTTTGGTATGTTTCACGTATTTTTTGAGTAACATCTTCAAACAATTAGCACATCTGTCTTCAAAAAACAATAAAATAGAAAGTCTTCATTTCATTGAGAGACACTATTCAACATGGCCAGAGACATCACGACGATATCAGTAATTTTCAAAGGAAAATTGAAGAGATACTTTATTCTGGTGGATCCGAGACTTCAACTCTAATCCTTACTACAACCCTTGTTTACGGCCAAAGAGGGCTTATGGCTGGAACAGAATAGAAACGAAAGTCAACGTTGCTGAAAAATCTTGTCTCATTGGAATGCTTTGAGTCAACTCTAACAATGGCCAAAAAACAACTTCCTGCTTCAACCGAAGCAGGTCCAAGGCACAGAACTGGATCTAAAGTGCTTGTTATTCCAGAAAGAAGAAAGAAACCAGAAATCACAGTTGATTCTTTACATCCAATAGTCCTCACTATTGAAAAAGTGAAGTTTTAGTAAATCACCGAGAACTTCATGGATAACAGCCCAAAAATCTTGCTTCAACCACTCAGATTCTTTACACAAGAAGTGCAGGATAATTTACTGTGTTATGTTCAAACAAATGCAGTATTTCCTGCCAATATACCTCCTAGATGCAAGTTGCTGCAAGCTGATGCACTAATAAATTTTGCAGCCAAATCTAGAATTGGCTGCGAAAAAATTTCATGCATTTGACACATTTTTACGATTTTGTGCTACCAATCCCTTACACAAAAGTGAAAAAGAATGACCAATTCTCTAGGTGGGTCACGCAAATTGGGGGTATATAAAGATATTCTCAATTTAGGGATTTTTCCTTTTACAAATCACTTGGATTTTGATAGACGTTTCAGCTTTTACTTACAATGTTTACTAAAATCTTCAGAAAGAACACAGAATCTGCTCCTAGTGAGCCTGTCAACGTTATTGTTGATTTTCAGGACTTGAAGGTCGGTCCACCCTCAAGAACTAGAGTCCAAAAGTTTTTACTTAAAACCACAAAAGTCCTTGTTCCAAAACAATTCAGAGTTCCTAAGCCAAAAGTTAAGAAAGTTACACCTCCAAAGATCAAAAACAGCTTCCTTTTACACATGAAGTCAAAGAGAGAGATGAAAAAGTTGAGAGTACAGATGTTCTTTAGAATTAAGTACTTGAAGTCCCTTCGTCGTGTTAAAAAGTGGCCAAGCTCAATCAAAAAAACTGCCATTCTGATTCCAAAATCAATTGTTAGACACATTAAAATCTTTTTCTTGGTCCGTTGGATTGATTGCCGTGCGTTATACACCTCATTTGTCATAAATATGCATTATTTCAAAGAAGACGCTGCTTTTCAGTACGGGGAATTTACTTATAATTTTGGGGAATTTTTGAGAGACTACAAAAACTGGATGTTCACAAAAAAGCTTGCAAGCTTTTGCATCAAGTTTCATAGAATCATTTTCCCAGAACCCTTACCCGTCTATTCGCTTCCGGAGGGTATACCTTTTATTTTTGTACCTCCAGTGTATGTTCCCACCAAAACACCTTTCCTCAAAAGGAATTTTGACAGGATCAAACACAGCACCAGTTTCCATATCAAATATTGGATGGATGAAAGAAGAAAAAGCTTTAAAACTACTTTGGCCAAAATCAAGGGAAAGAGATTAACTTTCTCCCACGGTACCAGGCCATACAGACCATATTACGCATTTGGTGATTCTCCATTCACAAGTGAAAGCTTTGAAGCTCACAGTGTCACCACTCCTCAACACTACTACCACAAGTCGCTACACGAAGGTTACGTTCGCTCAGGTTACATAATTGACCATTCAAGCCCTGCTTTGACACACAGAACACACCATCAGAAAATGGCTTCCCTTGATACGATTGAGTGTTTCGAGTCCAACTCGAAGTCTCTCGTTGAAAGAAGTGCCTACTCTGAAGTGTTTCCAACAAAGCATGAAAAACCACCCGTTTCCGAGTCTGCTACCGCTGCTAGAGCTGAACATGCTCGTGGCGTTACTCACAGTACCAGAACAGTCGTTTCATATACCACCAGTTCACCTCATTCATACTTGGGAGAACAAGTGGAGTCCAATTTCTGTCAATCGAGTAGAACTACTACTTCTGACACCTCAGTCACTTGTAGTCCTTTGGACTCTTCAGAATTAGAAGATATGAGACTTGATAGTTTGGGTATTGAGAGTAATTTTGCAACTTTTTCGGAAAAAAATTTTGGGTGCAAAAAACCAGAAATGGAAAAAATGCCAAAAAGGGAAATTTTCTGCTCACCACAATTGAGCAGTTTGCATCAAGACACAATTGTTCCGTTCGATAGTCCTTGGTTAGAGACTTACTCTCCTGAAAAGGATTCCAAGATTGTCGAAAACAAAGAACATGGATCACCTGAAACATCTAAAGTCTCGGTTGCTGAACCAAATGTCTCGACTGCTAACCCTAAAACTGGTAAGAATGGAGTTAATAAGTTGATCCAAATGTTTGAGAATTTCAAAGATTCCGAGCCATTGGATAAACAACCTGTTAACAGAACGAAAACTTCAACGGCTGCTGTCAAGGCTAAAATCCTGACAATCCAAGGAGATGGTGTTGGATCAGAAAAAACGATCGAGGACAACAAAATTAACACGAAAAGAAGAGTCACTCCGGCTAGGCACTTCATGGACGTTGTTGATCAATTGGAAAGTGATTTACCAAACAAATTGGCTGATGCTTTTTTCAGACAAGCTGTTCGCATGTAAATCAACATGGCATAACTCTACCTGAAAAGGTATTTTGGAACGATATTTATGGACTTTTTGGAATTTTTTTTTAGAGATGAGATGGAGACTGGACCCCTTCAATCTTATCACCACTGCATTTTGTTTTGTTTAATTCTTGTTTGCATTTTGTTTTGTTTTGTTTAATTCTTGTTTGCATTTAATTTGTGTTTTCTTAATTTACGATTTACTCTGAAACAATTACCGAAAATTTAAACTAATTGAACCATTTAGGACCGGGAAATAGCAAGAAGAAAACTGAATAAGAGAAATGTTTAAGTGACAGACTCAGTCTCCTGTCCAATTAAGGTTCCTTATTGACCTTCGGTACATTTGTATGAAGATCCGGGTCAACGCAGCGAATTTCCCAATCGGGCAACACCCACCAACATACTGAGAAATATTATAAGAACAGGCTTTTCTCCTTGTTTAAGCCTAAAGCTCTTTCCTTTTGACAATAATATCTGACATGTCACCCGTAGAAATCACCACAGCTTCTAAGAAAGGCTACACAGTAGGCACAAAAGGGAACAATATCGTGAAAGGATCAGCCCCACCTTATCCTTTACCAACTTTTGCAACCAAAATGCAGGAACGAGCTTGGGCTAAAGAACATATGGCTGGTGCTTTCAGAGTGTTTGGAAGAAGAGGGTTCTCTGAAGGTCTTGCTGGGCACATATCGCTCCGTGATCCAGTTGATCCAGATACTTTTTGGATGAATCCTTTGGCTACACATTTCAGTATGATTACAGTCAGTGATTTAGTTCACTGTGATGAAGATGGAAACATTTTACCTGATGGAAACCAAGCTGCTATCAATGCAGCAGGTTTTGCTATACATTCAGCTATACATAAAATGAGACCTGATGTGAATGCTGCTTGTCATGCACATAGTGTTTATGGTAAAGCATGGAGTGCATTTGGTAAACCTTTAGACATGCTTAATCAAGATGCTTGTATCTTTTATAAGTCACATTCAGTCTACACAGACTTTGGAGGAGTTGCATTAGAGTCACAAGAAGGAGTGGAAATAGCAAGAGCATTGGGAGATGGAAAAGCTATAATCCTTCAAAACCATGGACTTTTGAGCGTGGGGCAAACAGTTGATGAAGCTGCATACTTATACTGTCTCATGGAGAGGACATGTGAATGTCAACTATTGGCACAACTGGCTATGTTGCCTGGTGATGAACTTAAGGTCATTGGTGACAAAGAAGCTTACTACACTGAATTTAACACTTCTGATCCTGCTAACTTGTATGCGGCATTTCAGTTAGAATACAACTTGGAATGCAAGTTGGACGACAGTTTCAAGTTATGATCATTGAACAGTTCCGAAGATGGCTTGCTTCATACACGAGTTAAATACATCTAGCTCTTTTATTAAATTAAAAATGTTTCAATATTTAAACCTTTCCTTCAGCTCTGAGAATATCGTACTTCAAGATAGTGTTCAACATGACTTGAAGACCGTTATCCACGTCTTCGGGTGAAGAGTACTCTTCTGGACTGTGGGAAACACCATCTTTAGAAGGAATAAAGATCATAGACGTGGGAACAACTTCACTTGTAGCACAAGAATCATGTCCAGCACCACTAATAATCTCTCTGACATTATCTTCCCCAAAGATTTCAATAGCACTTTCCTTCACAGTGGCAATGTTTGTCTTATTGAACTTAACTGCAGGAGAATCATGAATGTCTTCCCAAGTCATCGTCAATGGTTTGGACAAATCCGTGTTCTTACCTATCTTGGCAATTGCTGCAAATTCCTCTTTGACTTCTTTTTTGATAGTAGCAAGTGCTTCATCTTCAACGTGTCTGGCATCGTAAGAGAAAGTCACGGTATCTGGAATGACATTCATCAGCCCTGGGCCCAAAGTCAATAACCCAATGGTAGCCAAACCACCATGTTTTTCGGCGATCTCTATACCTTTAAGAATCATCTTGCAAGAAATTTGAAGAGCATCAGATCTTGTGTTTGCAGGGGTGGTTCCTGCGTGAGATGCTTTACCACCAACAGTAATTCTGTTCCACGTATAAGCTTGGGCTCCAGTGACAACTCCAATCTTCTTACCTTCATTTTCCAAGATAGGACCCTGTTCAATATGAATCTCGAAATGAGCAGCCAAAGGGTTTGTTTTATGAGAAACTTCGACTGGACCATCATATCCAATTCTCTTCAACTCGTGGCCAATGGACACAGGAACATCATCGCCCACCGATTCGATAGCCAAAGCTTCGTTCAAATCTAAAAGACCAGCCCAAACAGCAGAAGAAACTACTGATCTTGGGAAACGAGCACCTTCCTCATTAGTCCAATTTACAACAGCAATTGGGTAATTTGGAACATAATTGTTCTCCTTAAGAGTTCTTAGAACTTCTAACCCAGACAAAACTCCCAATATTCCATCGTATCTTCCACCAGTAGGTTGAGTATCGAGATGAGATCCAATACCAGTTGGCTTCCCTTCGTTTTTACCAGGCAATATAGCAAAGATATTACCCATAGCATCAATCTTGACTTCACATCCAAGACTTTTAGTCTCTTGTACGAACCAATCTCTGACTTTCTTGTCTAAGTCGCTCAAAGATAATCTGCAAACTCCAGTTTCAGTTGATCTAGTGCCCCAAACACCTTTAGCCCCCCACTGAGCAGTGTGATGGATGGTTTCCAACAATCTTCCTGTTTGTATCTTCAAGTTATGCATCGTACAGTTGTTGAGTTGAGAATCTTGGATTGCATCTCCAATTTATACAACGGTTTGGAGGAAAGGTTATCCCGAAGAAATGGCGCATGTTTCCTAATTTGTAAATTTGCAACCTGATAGGGAATCTGCGCAAGCGGAAATATTTGCATGAAATCACGGTTATTGTTGTATGATTGTCGTATCTGCTGCCTTGACAAGATAAAGGTACCATGGGTCGGAGTGGCGGGTGATATGAGTGGCGGGAGTTGGGTGAATGTGTTTTGAGGTGATTCAATGCGATGTATCACAGCCGTGTATGAGACTATGAGAACTGTGACGTCAACCTTAGCATAATACGTCAATGTTGCAATTGAATCAAGTACTTAAGAAGGCCGAAATGTCCAATTTAGTGGCATTTAACTAGACTCTGATTTAACTAGAAGGCTCATTCCTTAAACTAACATCAAGTTTTTTCTTTTAGTGTTACCCGGACAAAACAGTTTATTTCCTATTAGTCTCATGGGATGATGCAATTAGTGATTTTGACAGAACTTTGATTTTAACGATTCAAGAGTGTTTAGTTTCACTAAATGAACCATTGCAATTGTGTTAATAGCGGTATCCAAATGGAGCACGAACTGTGCAAGCCAAGCAACCCAAGCAAGCCAAAGCCACAGACCCACCTTAATAGAGTCTTGTGTGAGTCAGATACCACCGCACCGCATGTCCCCCACATTAAACCACTGCTCTCGTGCCATCGCGCTAATTCCTAGGTCCGATGACGCAATTTGTGACCATGTGATGAATATTTTATAACAGTCGTCTTTCCTGCCACCACTATATAACCAACCATGTAGCCCCCTCTTAAGCCTCGTAATCCAATTCGCCAAATTACGTTGTGTCTCCAATGAAGTTCGAAACGTTACAAGTACACGCAGGGGCTGACCTTGAATCCAATAGAGCCAGAGCTCCTCCAATTTATGCTACTTCGTCTTATGTGTTTAAAGACTCTCAGAATGGGGCTGATCTATTTGCCTTAAGAGACCCAGGATACATCTACTCAAGAATTAACAATCCTACAAATACCGTCTTAGAGAAACGTCTTGCTGCTTTAGAGAATGGACGTAGTGCTGTGACCACTGCTTCAGGTCAAGCTGCTCAATATTTGGCTATCTCATCTCTTGCATTTTCTGGTGATAACTTTGTTAGTAGTACTTATCTTTACGGAGGTACTTATAACCAATTCAAAGTGTACTTCAAGAGATACGGAATTGAAAGTAGATTTGTGGAAGGTAACAATATTGAAGACTTTGAAAAGAAAATAGACGATAAGACTAAACTTATCTATGTGGAATCCATTGGAAATCCTAAATATGATGTTCCAGACTTTGAAAAGTTGTCTGCTTTGGCTCACAAACACGGTATCCCATTGGTTGTGGATAACACTTTTGGAGCTGGTGGGTACCTTATTCGTCCAATTGATCATGGTGCAGATATTGTGGTTGAATCATGTACTAAATGGATCAATGGACATGGTACTGCAATTGGAGGAATTGTTGTGGATTCTGGTAAATTTCCTTGGAAAGACTATCCAAAGAAGTTCCCTCAGTTCAGTGAACCTTCTGAAGGTTATCATGGAATGATTTATAATGATGCTGTGGGACAAGATGCTTTTGCAACATACATTAGAACTGAAGGTTTGAGAGATGCTGGTCCAGCCTTGAACCCTTTTGCTTCTTTCTTGTTCATTCAAGGTTTAGAGACTTTATCTTTGAGAGTAGAAAGAGAGAGTTCTAATGCTTTGAAATTGGCTCAATTCTTTGAAAAGTCCCCATATGTTATCTCTGTGTCTTACTTGGGATTACCAAGTCACCCTACACATGAATTGAGTAAGAAATACTTGGCTCATAAAGGTGAATATGGAGCTGTGCTTTCTATCGAAGTCAAGGCTTTCGACTACGAAGTTGAAGAATTCAAAGAAGCTACTGTTCAAGTGGTTGATAACTTGAAGATCTTCAGTAATTTGGCCAATGTAGGAGACTCTAAATCTTTAGTCATTGCTCCTTATTACACTACCCATCAACAATTATCTGAAGAAGAAAAGAAAGCCAGTGGTGTTACTAAAAACTTGATCAGATTATCAATTGGTACTGAACATATTGACGATTTGATTGAAGATTTCGAACAATCGTTTAAGAAAGTGTACCAAAGTTAGTTTATAATATAATCCTTCATTTTGTGTCGTTTATTACTTTATCTAATCAACTTTTGTGAGTCTACTTCTTAATTAATGTGTAAAACAAAATAACTTGAATCCCCAACACCATTAAAACACTGAAAGACAAACTTGTGAATCCGGTTCCCAATGACAAGTCAATAAGATTCAAAGGTCCTGCAGCTTTGGAAACTTTATAACAAAGACGAATTTGACTTCCCCAGGCAGAGAATTGTACTAAACTTTGAGGAACATGCACCAATACCATAGCCATCAGCATTCTATGCCCAAGATGAGTTTTGAACATCACAAGGTTGGTCAACAACAATAATGAAACACATGAAACTAATGATGTAATAACAGATATAGTTGGGAAACGAATCATGAACTTACCATAGTTTTCCATTGAATAGGCACTTTGTCCTAATTTTAGAGTGGTTTCATCGAAATGACCAGGAAGTTCGCCTGTATGCTTAAACTCACGGTACATTTCATCTAAGTTCATTATAGTGTGAGAAAATGTCACTGTTAAGCTGTTGATGAGTTTTTCGGGGTCTTCAGCCTTGGAAATACCTGCTAATTGTACTCCTACATCGTCCACAAGAACTCCAAAAATGTTCAATCCATGTGCATTTCTGGTGTATGGGTTGTTGTTTGCCTTTCTGTAACCAGTGTAGTAGAATTCAAACTTGTTACCTGCATCAAATGTGTCAATATCATTAATACCAGTGTAATTGGCAAAACTGAAATCTTCTGCAAAGAAAGTAACCATCTTTAAACTCTGTCTAACCCCATCAAGAATATAAGCAGATTCATTATTTCCTTCCATGACTTGGATGGTGAATTGAGGGCTTCGGCTATCACCAAATAAACTCAAGTTTTGAATCAATACTACTATCGATACAACAAAACATATGGCAATAGAAGTAATTGGTTTTGTGAACCGATTGTTTTTGTGGTTGAAAAACCTTTCGATATCCAGATCGATTTGTGGTTTCTCCAAGTCTATAGACTCCTTGGATAATGCAATAGACATCGTGGTATAAGAAAAGAAGTAGTATAATTGAAAAAAAACCTGGCCTGCCTTTTCAATGTAAACAATTTCTTAATTAGGAAAGATAATTAAAACATGAGACCTAAATAGGCAACCCCAAAAAACTGACAGTTTTGGTAAGTACACGATTTTGTCCTTTGACCATCATCAAGTAGTGTTACGGTCAATGGTCTAGAGCAGCAACAACTGCACAAGAGGAGATATGTCTCAGATTGAGTTTGTGGTAAATGTCCGGATACTCGATTGTGGAGTATTCCGTGGCAATCAATGGCAATCAATCGAACGGCAATCGAGTAGATGATTTTCAATCAACAATAGATGACAGTCATATCTTTAACCACAGACAATGAATCCCGACTAGAAGGGCATTTAGATCTGTTTGTAATCAGAGGAGATGAAATGGACCGTAGACGGCACGAACGGGTCCTCGTGCTTATCAGACAAGTTGTTTGCGTGGATCAAAAGTGAGGTTGTGAGGTGCAACAGCATATCCTTCGTCAAGGGTGAAATTATGCATTGCTCTTATCTAGCAGGAGTGAAAGAGGAGAGAATGTTCACAGAAGAAAGTCAAAGGAACAGAAGGTCTAGAAATGCGTGGTTGGTGGTGGTCAGTAAAACACCTGGAAAAGATACTTCGATGAGTTGAACTCTCAAGTTGTATACTGTAGAAAACACCAACACAAAAATTACAACAAACACAATACCAATTCCCCTGTTACTGGCATATCTCTGATGTTTCTTTGCTGTCGTATCTTTTTGTAACCCTGACCCTTGATTCGAATTTCACTTGGATGTCTAACAACTTTTCTCAAGGTTCAAACAAATCGAACGATTTCACCAAATTTTATATATGGTGACTCGACAGTGGCTTGGGTTTAAGGAACGGCTTCAACCACAGGTTTTGTACCTACTGGTAAAATATCTCGGCTAGCCCATGAAATTCAGTAGTTCTGTAAGTCCCTGGAACAATAGACCCGGCGCCGCACCTTCCTAATTGGTCGTAATTAACCAGCAAGCCAGTTTTACAACCAGAACTATTTAACCGTTGAAATTCCTTCCAATGATTGTCTATTATAAACACAGAGCTCATGAATTACAAACAGCGGTTATCATTCTTTGATGCCCCCAATCCCATACCTGCGTCTGTGGAAAGTTTAGATTTATCGCATGCCATTGATAGTTATCGACCTGGCTATCAATATGAACTAGAAGATATCCCTGGACTTCCGATTTTCAAGGCCAATGGCAGATTCAAAAGGTTTGTGTCCAAGCCTAAAGTGGTCATAGATAAGAAAAGAATTTCCAGTTTGCCTTTACTTCTGAATAAAGAATTACCCCAGGTTCCTACTAGATGCGTAACCAACTATAATCGGTTTTCTATGCCAATGTTGGAAGAAGTCAGTGAACCAAGTTCGAGGGCCCCTAGTGAACCCCTTTCAAGTAGTTTTGATAGTTTGGAAGTTTCTGTGGGGTACCCTACTCCTCCTTCAACTGCTAATACGTCTCCTAGAAATAACCATATGGTCACATCAACTGGTTCTCATGAGAACCTTTACAATGCATTTTATTCTATAAACAACAAGGCTCCTAGTGTGGAAACAGCTAATTCAACTCATTCTCGTCCAAGACAGTATATAGTGGACGACGACGATGTTGACAGTTTATTTTCCACTAACAAATCAAAGTATTCCAATACCTCGAATATAACTGACTATACAGTTCAAGAAGATGCCAAATCTATATTAGAAGTTGTGAGATTTTATGAGGAAGATAGATCTGATGCGTCGAGTGTGTATACCAGCTCGTGTCTTTCGGGTATTTCTGATAGATATATTGATGAAGAGGCGGAAGCACACCTTCATGATGATTTGATTAGTGTGAAGGACAGTTTATTCAGTGGGGCATCTGTTGATGGATTTGGAGAGTTCAGTGATAATATTGGAAATAGTGTTGTTTCATTTGGACATGGATTTCTGTCCTATAACAACAGTGGTGCAACCTTCGGTAAAGAAAAAGGTGACAGTGTTCTTTCTTTATACAAGAACCTTCCTCCTCAAAATAGAAGTGCTTTGTCGTTAGATAAAGAACTTCCTCCAATCAAGGATTCGTCTCTGTGCAAAGAAGCTTCACCACCATTGTATCTTCAAAAGTCTCGTAGTCCTAAGAGAAGAGAAAATTTGCAGCCAAAGAATTTGCAGCCACAAGAAGTACCACACACACAACAACAAACTCACAAACATACAACCAGTATGCCTAATAGCATGTTTGCAGACTCATTGTCTTCAAAGGTAAACCACAAAGTATACCTTAGACCCCAAAGTATGATGTCTGCAAGCAATGTGAGTTCTGCTTCATTTATGACCACTAACAGCATGAGTGAAGCTAAAAGTGAAATCCAGCATATTGTTAGACAAAGACCTTTCAGTTATTGTCTTGATTCCCCTAAAGATTATGATATATCCCGCTATTCAGCACCCATCGCTAAGAAGAAGATAGTTTCCAATCCATACAGATCAGCAAGTCAGCCATTGACACCATCGAGTCAGACACCATCGAGTCAGACACGTCAAAAATGTTCGTCTTCGAGTCACCCAATTCAATTCAACACTCCTGTTTCAAGCCCCACACATAACAAATTCCAGTTGGGAAGTCCATTACACAGCTCTACAGAGAAGAAGACAGAACTCCCTCCACCACCTCCTCCAAAAGAGACATACAGCCACTTGTCTACTCCTAGAAGGGCAGTTACCCAACCTGTTCATTTATCTTCTCCACCGAAATCACCACACGAAAACAAGATAAAGACGTCCATTGCCAACTTCCTCTTCAAAGAGAGAGAAACCCGACGGATTTTGTCAGAACACAATAATACCAGAGACAACAGATTCAGTAGAACTTACAATAACTATTGAGGTGTTGTCACCGTTGATCTGTAAACTATCATTCAATATGTAAATATGTTCAGTATGTAAAATAAGTGTACAATAACACCTTTAAACAATCACAAGTTCACAATCACAATTTCACAATCATTTCATTTCCCTCATACTTTTCAATCAACTCTTTGATGCCATACTTCTCTGCTATTTTGTTGTTAATGAACCTGCCTCCAAGATAATGCACTACACTTGGATCATTGAAGAATTTTGCAGCCGCAGGTTTTGGGGCAGTTAAACTAACTAACATCGTTGGCTTGATGTTAGGTTGACCGTCTACTGGTCCATCATTCACATCCCATCCAGATGGGATATCCACAGAAGCAATTGGTGGAACTTTAAGATGGTTATCACATAAGAACTTAATCAACTCATCAAACGGCAGTCTGATAGGAGGATGGAAAGAAAACCCGAATATTGCATCAACAATCAACCTGACACTTCCTGAAGCCACAAGCAGTTGTACTTCTTTCACATCATGAATTTCACTTACTTCCAAGTCTTTAAGCTGAGTCACTAGATTGGTGTATAGATCCTTATTTGTCTTCTTGGGATAATAAATCACTGGCTCATAACCTTTCCATAACTTCAAGTGTCTTGCAGCAACCAACCCATCGCCTCCGTTATTCCCAGGACCAACCAATACCAAAATCTTATCTTTATCAGTAGTTGGAGGATACTCTTTATAGATAGCTTGAGCCACGGCTAATCCTGCCAATTCCATCAATTGATCAATGGAGAAGGCTCCTGTGGACATGAGTTCCTGATCCAACAGTGTAGCAGCTTTTGCAGTCAATGTTTTGAACATGTTTGAACAGGCGATTTTTCACCTGGTCAGGATCACTGTATAGCAAGAACAATCACGAGACGTGAAGTCACCAGCCAGGCACCAGTGTGTATGTCACGTGACATACCGACCACTCTGGACCTTTGAAACGATTTACGCGTTGATCGAACTTTTTCGTTTCAAATTGGACCTGAAAAACAATAACTATGGAAGATTACTCGTATGAATCGCCTTCCATGGTGTCGAATTCTCCCATGATAAACTACAGAAAGGATGCCAGGAAAGGTATTAAGTTCACATTTATGGTTGTAGGAGAACTGGGGGTGGGAAAGACCACTTTTGTCAACAGTTTACTTAACAAGAACGTCTTAAGTCACCGATTTGAGAACACCGCTACTGATACTCAAACAATTTCGTTCACATCTGCCAAGAACGTTGCTTTACCAAACACTGCCATATTGACTCGAAATGATTTTGATCCCACAAGTGCCAATGAAGAGCCTGGGATCGCTTTAACTGAGACGAAAGTTGAGATCATTGACGATGGAAATATTAAGCTTCAATTGAGTATTATTGATACTCCTGGATATGGAGACAATTTAAACAATGAGGTTTGTTTCAACGAGATTGAGAACTACTTGAAGCAACAATTTGATTTGGTGTTGGCTGAAGAAACAAGGATCAGAAGAAATCCAAGATTTGTTGACACCAGGGTGCATGTTATGATATACTTTGTCACTGCTAATGGTCATGGTTTGAAAGAGTTGGATATCAATTGTATGAAGAAATTGTCCAAGTTTGTGAACATCATTCCTGTTATCTCTAAAGCTGACTCTTTTACAGAAGACGAATTGAAGCATTTCAAGAAACAGATCAGGACAGATATTGAAAAATTCAATATTCCGATTTTCCAATTTGATAACTTCATTGATGAATATGATGAAGAAGAGGACTATGAATTGATCCAAGAGTGTAAATACTTGGCCAAAATCCAACCTTTTGCTGTGATAAGTAGTGAAGATGAGTTCGAAGTCAAAGATAAATCTGGTGTTAAAGTGATCAAAGCAAGACAATATCCATGGGGTTTGGTCGATATAAACAATCCTAAATACAGTGATTTCAGTATATTAAAGTCGGTATTATTGGGGAGTCACTTACAAGATTTGAAAGACTTGACTCATGATTTCTTGTACGAAAGTTACAGAACTGAAAGGTTGACTAAAGTAACTGGTAGAGGAAGTATTGATGAAGACGAGTTCCATGACTCTAGTGAAAATCCTCTTAAGGACACTAGTACTATTCCATCCTTGTCTAACTTGGCTCAATTGACCTCTAGTACTGCTATGTTGAATGATGATGCTACTTCAATGGTATCTTCCACGTCATCCAAGATGCCAAAGTCGATGTTGTTGGAAGGTGAAGAAATGCCATCACCCAAATTAAAGGACAATGCTTCTTTGGTGTCAAGTACATCTACATTATCTTTGGATCAACCACCACAAAAGTTGAATACCAATAACCCAGCTTTCAAGAGATTGTCCATCGCTCCTCAGAGGAATCAATTAAGGCAAATCAGTGAGACAGTGCCATATGTCATTAGACACGAGAGGATTTTGGAAAGACAACAAAAGTTGGAAGAGATGGAAATGGCAAGTGCTAAAGAATTGGCTAATAGAGCTGCTTTATTGGAGAAGAAAGCACTTGAGTTGAAAGCCAGAGAAAGAGCCATGAGAAAGAAGGCCATGGAACAAGAACAGCAAGAGGAACAAGATCAAGAACAAGAAGAGACTAAAGAGTCTTTCGATAAAACCGTGGAAACTGTGCACAGCATCAAGAAAGATGAGACGCTCACAGACTTGCATTCCATGGTGTCAAGTAAGTAATGAATGTAAATTGCCAGTGTTTGGTGAAACCAAGGAACATATTCTGCAGCCGATCGTATCAAGAGACCTATTGGTCTAGCTTTCGAACTTTAACTGATTATCAGAAGTCTTAAGACAGGATATCTTTGAAATTCGAATGCGCTTATACAATTTATTTTGCAGCCAAATGCATAAACAGACTTGGTACCTCAATTTTAGCTTTTAATTAACAGTAACACACACGTCTATAGTCACATCTTCCAGACAAATATTCTATTCTTTTAACCCCATTCCTTAGCTACATCATTGAATACTTATGAATGTCAGAGAGATGAGACTTTGACCGCATAAACCGACAGAGGAATAGTGAAACCAAAAACTTCTTCCCCATCCTGAACACAAACAACAATTCAATACATGGCATTCTTTCGTCTCCTCTCTTGTCCCTTCTCTTGTCCCTTCCATTGTCCATTTCCCGGTGTCCTCTACACCTGTCACCCACCAGATCACCTGGTACGCGCACGACTTTTAGTATCGCGTAGTATTGGCAAGGCACGCCAAATCACTGCGAAACAAACGAGAAAAAATTCTTCGAATACTAAATCTTTCAGGAGATAGCTGTAATTGTTGTTGATTTGTTGTTGGAGTTTCAGATACTATCAATAAACAAACTGCAATCTATTCATCAACAGTTTTCAAATCGAATCAAGCGTTTTTTTGCAGTTCGCGTTTTACAATTCCATTGATATTCACTGGGTGGTGACTAATTTACAGCAACTCCATACAGGCACTAATTACAGATAAAAATGGAAATGTATCAGATATTAGAGAATGCTATCTTGGGTGCAGACCCTGCAACAAGAGCTGCTGCAGAGGCCCAACTTCAAGAAGCATCTGTTCATCATTTCAAAGACTATATTGCCCTTTTAACGGAGGTTTTGGCCGATGAAAATGGTAAATCCCAGGTGAGAATGTTGGCTGGTCTTGGTTTAAAGAACGCATTGACTGCAAAAGATGCTGCCACCAAGCGAAGGTTACAGGAGCGTTGGCTTAACTTGGAACAAGAATCCACAGCTCATATCAAGGAAAATGCCTTAAAAGCATTGTTGTCTAAAGATGCGAACACAGGAAGAGCTGCTGCTCAATTGGTGGCTGCTATAGCGGATATCGAATTACCTTTAAATCAATGGCCTGATCTTATTACAACTATAATTGATAATACCCAACCTAAGAAAGAAGACTATGTGAAAAAGGTGTCTTTATTGACTATTGGATATATCTGTGAGACATTGAATCCTAATGATCCAAATGTGTTGGCACAGGCTAATGGTATTTTGATAGCTATTGTACAAGGTGCAAATAGTGCAGAATCTAACAACGATGTCAGATTGACTGCTTTGAATGCTTTAGTGAATTCTTTGGAGTTTATCAAGTTCAATTTCGATAAAGAAGGTGAAAGAAACTATATCATGCAAGTTGTGTGTGAAGCCACTCAAGCTGATAGTGTTGATCTTCAAGAAGCTGCTTTCGGATGTTTGGCCAAGATAATGTCGTTGTATTATAGATACATGCTGTTGTATATGGAAAAGGCTCTTTATGGGTTGACAGTATCGGGAATGAGAAGTCCTGATGAAAGAGTTGCATGTATGGCTATTGAATTTTGGTCTTCTGTGTGTGAAGAAGAATTGGACTATGCCATGCAAAGAAATGAATATGGTGTAGATGATGCTTCTTTGGTCAGTTATAACTTTGCCCTTGTTGCTTTACAAGACGTTTACCCAACTTTGTTATCTCTATTAACTAAACAGAACGAAGATGCAGAAGATGATGATTGGTCTGTAGCCATGGCTGCTGGTGCATGTGTTCAGTTATTTGCTCAAAATACTGGTAACTACATCATTGAAAGTACTTTGGCGTTTGTTAGTGCTAATATTACTTCAAGTGATTGGAGAGAAAGAGAAGCTGCATTGATGGCATTTGGTTCTATCTTGGATGGCCCTGAACCTGAAGAATTGAACACTCCAATAATGGACGCATTAGGTCCAATTGAACAACTCATCACTGATCCTTCTTTGCACGTAAAAGAAACAGCTGCATGGTGTTTGGGAAGAATCGCTGAACTTGTTATCAGTGCTGTTGATGGAGAACAGACTTTGCGTGGTATTTTGGAAGCTTTGGTACATGGATTGAAAGACCATCCAAAAGTGGCCACTAATTGTTGTTGGACGTTTATGAATTTGGTTGAACAATTATGTACTGAGGGACCGGAAGCTCCTTCCACTGTCATCTCTCCATATATGGGACATTTGATTCCAATCTTCATCCAATTAACAAGTAAAGTAGACAACGAATCTAGTTCCAGAGATGCAGCTTTTGAAGCTCTTTCTGTATTTGTACAGAACAGTGGACAAGATGCTATTCCGTTGATCCAAGAGATTGCTTCTGAAGTTTTGTCGAAGTTAGAAGAAACCATCGGTCAACAGCAGCAACAATTGGCAGCTGAGAGCAGAGTTGAATTGGAAGATATCCAGACTAGTATGTTGGCTTTATTGACCACAGTTATCAGAAGATTGAACAATGCAGTGGAGCAAGCTAGTGATAATTTAATGGAAATGTTCATCAAGTTATTGAGTACTTTGCAACCAAATGCATTGATTGAAGAAGATATTTTCATTGCCATTTCAGCTGTTGCATCAGCGGTTGGTCCTTACTTCTCCAAGTACATGGAAGCATTCTTACCTTATTTGAGCAAAGCATTGTACAATGTTGAATCCCCAACAGCTGTCACAGCTGTTGGTATTGTTGCCGATTTGTGTCATTCTTTAGGAGATGCCATCTTACCATATCTCGAAGGATTGATGAATATTTTAGGTGCTAACTTGAACAACGCTGATGTCAAAAGGAATCTCAGACCCGCCATTTTGTCATGTTTCGGCCATGTTGCCACATCTATCGGTAACAATTTCCAACCATACGTTGGACTTGTCATGCAAATCTGCCACTTAGCCTCACTCATGGAACCAGAAGATCCTAGTGAGGAAACGTTGGAATACGTTTTCAACGTTAAAGAATCAGTGTTGGAATGTTACGCGGGTATCGTTGGTGGAACGTCGGAAAGCCCTCAGATATTGTACCAATATATCGGACAAATCTTTGAGTTCTTACAAGATATCAGTACCGACATCGACATGACTAGCATTGAATCCATTGCCGCGTCTATTGTAGGATTATTGGGTGATATCGCCAGCATGTACCCAGGAGAAGACTTTAGGCAAGCATACCAAAACGAATGGGTGACGGATGTGATCAGAAGAACTAGAGGTAACGCCAACTTCAGTGTGACTACCAGAAACACCGCCAGATGGGCCAGAGACCAACAAAAACGTAAGAGTTGAAGGCTATCTACATCGGCTCCTGGAATCTAACGAATCTCTCATGAAATTAGTATAATTTTAGAACTTTCTCTGCATAATATATATTTATAACTCTTCACCATCCAAGTAGTCTAGGCTTGGTTATAAGCGAGAGCTTAAAACAGGTAAAATAAAGTGAATACGTGAAATATTTTGCCCTAAATAGTAGGGTAATTAATTATTCCCAAAAAGGAAAGACGTTTTGGGAAGTTGCAACAAAAGTTTAACCCGGAAGCGAGACGATACACCCAAAAGGTACAAATACAATAAACACAAACAGGAACAAACATGAACACAAACACCATTCGATACATAACGAGTGAAAGCCATATGAATCGACACTTTCCAACCAACACTTTCCAACCCATAAAAAACGCAGGGTCCACGGTTGATGGCTTTCGGAATCTTTTCCTACACAAACTCGGTGGAATCTCATCCTTCAGGCGCACGACAAACCAAGCGTCAGGCGAGTCTATTGTTTTCAACAATTTGAACAAACATTGAACAATAACCATCGCGTCTTTACTGGTTTTGGATAAATTCACCAAAAAGACAGAGGACATGCAATTCAAAAGACACACCACTAACTGATATATATACTGATACACAAGCAGTATCAACTAGTAATGAAACCACATTGAGCCCTTCTCATCACTACTCTCGTCCCCTCTTTTAATGGGGCTTTTTATCTATCTCATCAGACATCTCATCGCAATTTCACTTCACGAATCATTTTCCACGTCTTTTCATTTATCCATTCACGTCTACATTTCCCAATATTTTTTACAGTTCGTTGCTTGGGCGTTTAAGGTTGAGTGGGATCCCTTTTCATTGTTTCAACCATATTTACGACACCCCTTCGAAAATCTCGTCTTATATAAACCACCAAATATCCTGGTTTGTATTGACCTGTCCATTCTTTAATTGTTAGACTTGAATAAATAGTTCAGTCAATCCAAGCGACCAATCCTTATAGACACAGTCATTCAAACACATCCACTCGGAGTCACCCATTGAAACACATTCATAACTTATCCGTTCAAATCTATCCATCTGGTTTCTTCATTCAGCTGCTTCATTATGCCCACTTATTTTCCAAACGATATAAAATATAACCCTGTGCCCTTTGACCTCACATATATTGTGTATGATCCGAAGGACCTTGTGGGGGTGATATCAGTGCATTTCTCGTTGTTTCCCATCTACACAATGGTTTTCTATGCTTCATGGTTTTTGCTTTCTCGAGAAATCGAACCTGTAATCGTGGTAGCTGGACATCTTGTAAGTGAAATAGTTAACAAGATAGCGAAAAAGTTATTGAAAGAACCAAGGCCTGAATTCCACAGAGAATTCGGTTCGGGTTCTCTTACTTATGGTATGCCTTCAGCACATGCCCAACATATGGGATTTTTTGCTGGATACTTCATTTGTATTGTGCTATTCAAGATTAACCATTTAGCCTTGGCTCAAAAATACTTTGCCTGTGGTGTGTTGGTATTAGCATGTATTGGGGTGTGTTTTTCAAGAGTTTACTTACTCTATCATTCCATTCAACAGGTTGCAGTGGGGACACTATTTGGTGCTCTTTTAGGATGCTCATATTTCATAGTGTCTTCAATATTAAGAGACGTGGGAGTCGTTGATTGGGTCCTTTCATGGCCATTTGTGAGGTATTTTTATATAAAGGATTCTTATTTCCATTCTTATCAATCTTTCAAAGATGAGTACCAATACTACTTGTCGTTGAAAGAAGGAGAATTGAAGTAAAGGGTTTAAATAGGTTCAAACAGGTGAAAAAAATTATGTACTAGGTGCAAATGTATACGTTATATGAATGTAATTATACAATCTAAAAGTCATCCCACTCGTCGTCTTTCTTATTTGTAGCACTAGACAAGTTGGTCTTCTCTTTAGGTTTCTCGAATCCGAAAGCAGTTTCTACTTCCTGTTTCTGTTCATCACTTAAAGTCATACCTTCGAAGAACTTACCAAACTTTCCATCTACAGTCTTGTTGAACCCATTAGTTTGGATTTCTTTGGTAAAAGTCTGGAACGTTTCTTGTCCGTACTTACCAGTTTCTTGCATCTTCTGACCGAATTGGGCCATAGCTCTCTTGGTTTCATTACTAATATCACTTTGTTGTATTTGATTCAAACCAGGCTTGATCACTGATTCATGCACTTCATTGACAGATTTGGCAACTGTTGAAGAGAATAATCCCCATCCTTTGGTAAGAGTTCCTAAAGGATCTGTTTGCAAGTTATCCAAAGTAAAGCTGGAAAAGGATCCATTTCCCTTAGCAGCTGGTGCAGGTGTATTACCAAACCCAGCATACTTACCACCTTGAGAAGGAGGTAAATTATCTGGTCTTGACTCATTTTGGTTTCCCAACTGAGCGAAGTAAGCCTCATTTTTGGCTTTCTGTTCTTCCAGAGCAGGTCCTTTACGGTTTTGAATAGCTTCTTGTCCAATCAGACCTTTAGTTACACTGACTGTAGAAGACCCGTCCGGTAATGTTTCTCCGGTATGATCTTTAGCCACAAATTCCTTCCCTTCAACCAAACACGTCAACTTCTCCTTATAATCAGCAGCGACATAATTATCGTATTTGGCTTTAGCAGGCAATGAAAAATCAACTCCGTTATCTTCAAAATAAGCCTTCAAGTTGTCATTACCACCTTGTTCCATTCTTAAGACTTCCTCCGGTTTAAATTGGTCCATAGTAATGGATCTGACAAACGAGATATGAACTCCTAAACTTCTGTGAATTCCAGCACACTCAAGACAGATGAAGATTCCAAATTTGGGGGATGCCCATTGTGGATTGGGGGCACCACAGTCGATACAACGTTTATTACCGCCGTTCTTCTGTAATACCAAAAGTTTTCTACGAGTTTCTGGGTCGATAGACATGATAAAATTGTCGATTTGATAAAAAATAAAATACGCATTTAACTGGAACGACCCGTAAAAGGGGACAATTTGCAAATGTTTCAAGACGTGTTTAACGTGTTTGATGTGTTTGATGTGTTTGACGGATCGTTGTAGTATAGATGCTTTTGTAGTCGTGTGGTATTCATATGCAAAGTGTGGTGTTTGGAGGTGGGATAAATGACGGTTGAGTCAAGTGACTTTTAAGTGACATTTTATGTGACATTTTTCAGTGAATTGACATTTTATCTCAGCCGTGCAATTCAAAGATGTCACAAGCAAAGCTGTTCAAAGCTTCATAATAGCCTGTTCAACCTGTACGGCATGTCCCTTTGTTCTCTGCGTGTTTACAGCGATATTCTTTCCTGATTGTCCCAGACACAAGATCTTGACCACTTCCAATGCTATTTCGTTTTTAGGTGCCAGTTTGGATCTGGTACTATTGACTAGGTTTCCAGGAACTGCGCCATTGCATGTAATCCCCCGTGTTTCAAATTCAGGTGCTAGGACTCTAGTCAATACATCTACACCTCCCGCGATCTCGTCTACCCCCACCTCGAACCGTACCCCGTACGAGTGTAGCGCGGGGCTCACGAGAACTACCGCACCACGGCTATTCGATAAATGGTCAACCGTAGCGGTGACTATATTCAAGGCCGCCAACAGATCAATGGCTACCACCGACTCAAACGATGTCGATGACAAGTGCTGGAAATCACCCACAAAATTACTGGCGGCAGCAGCTATCACATAGTCAATTCGTCCCAACTGTGCAACTGTGGTTTCTACGGCTCTTTGAACACATTCAACATCCCGAACATCAACATCTTCAACCGCCATAACCTTAGAACCTGTCCCAAGACTCCTTACTTCAGCCGCTATACATCCGACGTTTTTACGGCCTATAAGTGATACATCAGCTCCAAGTAGTGCCATAGTTTTAGCACAGGTTTGAGATATGGCACCTCCCCCAGTTATAATTACCAGCTTCCCTGCCAATTGACGTGTTTGTGTCATTTGTTTTATTTGTGTTACTGTTCCGAATACTGTATTTGTGGTTGTACAAACTAAAGTATAGATTTATCCACAAAATCGAAAGGTTACAATAGGTTCGGATTTTTGCGTCATGGAACCTGGGGAAATCCTGTGATTTTTGGTTGCGAATTTCTATTAGTACATAAAATACATGGATGCAAAATGTGTGAGGTTCATGATTTATAGTGGGAGAAGCTTTTACACGTCAATCTTCTTTCGGACTCCTTCCTCTCCTTCTTCTCTTTGTCGTTTCTCCTTTTTCTCAAACTCTTGTTGGATCTCTTCGAACAAGTTCTTGCGTTCGGTCGGATACTCGAATTCAAACTCCTCAAAGTCCAATTCTTGTTGGTCACTGTCTCCATTTCGATCCTCTATCACATCTCCATCGGTATGAATATCTCCATTTGTCGTCATCGTCACGTTACTCGTATCTAATTCATCATATAGCTTCATCAACCTGCTTCCGGTTCTCACATATTTAAGGTCTTCTGAACAAAATTGTTCGTAGGTATCATGAATATGACCAATTAGAAGCTTGTAATTGGTTTGGTTTCGGGCTATAGATGCATTGTTCAACACTTCGAGGAGTGCTAAACAGGTGGAATTGGCCAAATTGTTTCGATTATAATGAAGCTTGAAAAACTCGAAAAATACATCCAACACTCCATGTTTTAGGATGAATTTGGTGTAAAATTTGTCATTGCATGCCAATACATCAGTAAAGCAACTGATTGCGCTGAGCTTGAGTGACATCTTGCAATTTATCTTTAGGATCCGAATAATACCCAAAAGGATGTTATTCTTTATGAAAAATGGTCTCTGAAGTGCCTTGTCATGGGTAAGGATACAGAATGAAAACAATTCACATAATTGTTGGTAAAGTAGTTCGTCATCTCTGATGTTTTGTTCAGCTTCTGGTGTAATCTCTTCATTTTTGCCTAGTTCAATAAGGTTCTTGTATAGAATAGGTGCTACTTCATTGTAGAAAGCTTTGAAGTAATCTTCTGTACTGATATCATTATTGGAGTTATTTGGGGCTGTGTAGTCTGGTATAGCCCCATTACTGTCGATTTTTCCAATATTTTGATCCAACAAGATCTTCAAAGCTTCAAATCCTTGAGTTTTCAAACCAAAGTTCGTATTTTCAAGGATTAGTTGTGAGAGCAAAGTCATTAATGTCATGTCATCAGATAACTTTAACCCAAACTCCTTGTCTGGATCTTCTTCTCTTGGGGGAAGATCCATTGGAGGTTCTGAATTATCGATGGCCTCTCCATCATTGATGGAATTCACAAGAGACACATCTTGTTCTATAATACTAACAATCAAGTCAGTTCCAAGTGCTTTAATTCCAACATCTTGGTCATTTAGTGAATATTTGATCATGTCAAGGAGTCCGTTCAGTATAAGATCAGCAAAAAATGTGGTTCTTTGGTTAGCAGGTAGGTCCTTGGTGAGTAGGACATATTGGTGTAATAATTTGATCCCATTTCTTTGAAGTTGTAGGTCTTGTTTTTCGGTAGATACATCAGATTTATAGAAGCCGAATAACTTATCCAAGAAATTATCATTGCGTTCTGAATCTCGAAGGAAATCCAATATTTCTACCTGATTCAAATGAATCAAACTGTTAAGCAAGTTGAATGTTTGGTCATCAATGAACCGAGCCAATATCACGTCCTTTAAAAAATTGTAGTAAAAGTCCTTCTTAAAGATGTTCAAATTGGAGGTTTTGTCATCTTCAACAGGTAAATTCACCACCATTTTAAAATTGGCTTTCTCTTTCAAAAACCGACGATGACAAGATTGTTGTTGTGGAAATTCAGCATCGTATTCAAGAATACTGATTATCCCTAAGATCTTCTCTTCTGTAGATAACAACTCTTGTAAGATCGATGATTCACTGTATAAGATCAACGTCTTCACTATTTCACTCAACGAAAACAAGTTCATAAGTTTGTGTTGAGTTTCAGATTCATTAAACACTCGAATAAGTTCCTCTAAATATTTCTTTTCCACCAAAAACTTCAGTATACAAGTCCTGGTGTAATTCGATGCAGCACATTGATTGAAGATTTCCAAGATTTCATCAAGATTATTGCATGTTGGGAGTTTCGGATACGTTATAGGACCAGTTATAAGTTCTGTGATATCGCCATTTATGCCATCCTCCGATACTTGATTATTCGATATTACGTAATACAATGATATCTCAGGACTGAGATTCTGTTGTTGTACCTTAATGATAAACTCACAAAGATCAGCACATCCTTCGGTTTCTTGGAACGAAAGCGCAATGTCTTTCCCAGATGGGTCAGTCCAAACAATCAATGTGTCCTGTTGTCGTTGATATTGAGTATTACCTTCGAGGAAAGCCTTTAGTATAACATCGTCCAGGTCTAATTCGTTTTTCACAAGAAAGAATGGCTTGTTGGTATCATCTATTTCACCTGTGCAAAATCCTGTCCCATGGTCTAACCAATTATCATCTTTAAGGAGATAAACTTTCACTCTTCTGTGATTAGCTGGACTTGTAGATAACTCGTTTGCATCAGTGGATTTCGTTTCACTTTCATCTTTCATATCTACCACGTCTTCTTCCGGCGTAGATGCTGCCTCTATTGCATCAGTTTCGGGGTCTTTTGTGTCATTTTGTGGGTCTTGTGAGACAAGTCCATTTCTCTCCCCATTGGACTTGTCACCATTTATTTTATGGTTCTGGTTCGGTGTTGTAGCTCCATCTTCCGCTGACTTAGCCAGCGGCTCCTTTTCTTTGGCTGCCATCAACATGGTCGTCATAGCTATGGTGAAAATCACTTCTAAATGGGTGCCAATTATTCAGGGTCTTATCGTGAAGATGCTTTTTTGTTTTCCGAAACGCGTTTTTGTAAAATGTTTGGAAGTACCGCGAGGTCGCACTAGAGTCTCGGTAGTGTACCACGAAAGTAGAACTAGAATAGATATGTCATATATACAGGGTTGAATACTATGGAACTAGTACAATAAGGCTATTTAGTGACACAAGAGACGCTAGTGACACAATAAGGCAGCACTGGTTAAATTTCTTGACCAATCCACTTTGTCTACATCATGAGTATCTTCTACTTCTCCCCATTCAGTAGTCTGGAAAATGATCTCTAAATTACCCATTTCCACGAGTTCTTCGATGTTTTTGAAATAGTCCAGGTTATTCACTTGGAAAATCTCTGCTTGTCTTTGTTCATCAGCCACATTGGATCTAAGCAAGGCCACACCACAAAGGAATGATTTGGAGGTAAGAATAGCCTTTTCTAGAGCTACTAATTCATACACTGTCAAATGGTTCAACCAATCCAATACAATGGTCTGAGTAGTTAAAGATTGTTTGTTTCCTCTTAATCCATCAGTTTCACAGTCCAAGTACTGTAATGACACTTTGAAGTCTGCACTTGGGAGTCTATTTCTCTTTTGTGCCCAAGCTGTGAAGAAGTTCTCATGTTCTTCTCTTAAAGGATGGTACAACTCATCTTGTCTCTTTCTGAGTTTCCCATCATATTCATCCAAAGTGGTCATAATTAAGCAGGTATCTGTGTCCAAGTATCTGAGCAAATCGATCTTGATATCGTCTATTCTCCCAACTTTGGCAACCAAATCGCTGTTGGATTCGATCTGTTCATTTGCATTAATCAAGTCGATAGATCTGGCGGCTATGGAAGTGAGTGGAAGCGAATTGGTTTGGATCTTCAAGTCCGGTAAATTACTCCATTCATGTTGCAACAAGTATGCAAAGTTTTGTTTGGTATGGGGCAAAGCCAATGGGAATCCAAGTGGCGTTTTAAGTGTTTTACCATCTAGTTGAACTTCGTACTGTTTAGTAGTTTCGTTGTAAACAGTGTCGACTTTATTCCAGAACTTAGTCATGGTTTTAGCGAGTCTATTAGTGTCAGTTTTTAAGTTGGATTCCACAGTTTTGTCAGCACCAAGAGGTCTTGGTTGTGGGACAAACGCCTTCAAGGTCCCATTTGTGGCCCTGACGGTGAATCCTGTTGAAAATGACCTGAATCTAGGAATCATTAAATGTAATCACAAACTGAAAAATTGAGATTGAAAAATTTCCACTGTTGATTCATTTAATCGAAGAGATTAGCATTATTTGAACATGTCGATGAACCCAGAAGCTTTGCAGAAGCTTCTAATGGAGATGGATAACCAACTCAACAAGTCACGTGCCGAATTGGATATGTGTGAAGTTCAGTTGGGACGAGTGAACACCAATCTCAATTTGATCAAGCAGACAAGAACATCGTTGAACGCGGTATGTTCCCCTGAAGAGACTGTTTGGAAGGGAGTGGGGAAGGCTTTTGTGTATACGAAGGCTGATGACTACTTGAAGGAGATATCCAAGGATGAAACAGACTTCTTGGACAGCAAGAAGAGTTTAGATACCAAGAAACACTATATTGAGACCACCTTAGAGAAGACGGTAGAGAACATGACCAAGTTGGTGAATCCTGACAGAGGATAGGTTTTGAAGTGTGCGTTAATGGTGACTGGGCTGGTTGTTGCATAAGACTCTATTGTACATATTTAATAATGATGATTATTGTTGGAAGAACTGAGGGTGAACAGGACTTTAGAATGCAAATTGATATCGATTTGATGTATCGATTTGATGTATCGACTTGATGTATCGACTTGATGTATCGATTTGAGGTGTCCCAATGACAAATTCCTACTGATCCCATTCTCATGCTCTCTCTTCTGCCATCTCTTCAATCTTCCTAGGGCTCTTTCTCTACTTTTCTTAATCACTCTCATCTTCATCCACTCCATCGTCCAAAATCCTCCTCTCTATCTCCTGTGAATCGTCTCCCTTCATTCTCTGTGTCAAGAACTTGTTCACGTTGTCTTGTAAACTGGTCAACTGAGCTCTTAAATTACCCAAAGGAGTGTCTGAAGCTTCTGTAGGTTTATCTCTATCTTCACCTCCAGCATTCAAAACAATGTCTGAAATTTGGGTAGTGGTTCCATTTGTGGTATGTGGTCCTTCTCCTGGCGTTATCACGAGGCTTTCAACGTCTGGAGCCATGTATTTAGCGGTTGGTTGTAGAGACATTTATGAAGTAGTTTGGAAAACCTGAAAATTAATGAGATTAGCGAAATGAGATGGCTGCAAATGTTCACGTTATTGATAGATTAATTTACTTACTTGTCGTCTTTGTCATTGGTGAAGTCTTTTATCATTATCTTGTTGGCCACATTGGCGTATGCATTGAATTTTATCTCGATAATCTCATCAGATGAAAATGGTAAGTATGGGATATCGAAGCATGAAGATGCCATTAAATATCCATAAAACACTCTCAATACCGTTTCATCTGCTATGATTAACACATCTCCACTCATTCTTTCCATTTCCAAGATCAATGGTTCGATTTTGATGGCTAAATCATGGTATGATTCTGCTCTGGAGAACCGATGATGGTATGGATCTCTGAGGAAAGCTTCATATTCGCTGGGGTACTTCTCTTTGATCTGGTCCTGTGTCATGTTTCCAACAATCCCTGGGTTTCTTTGAGATAACTGGATTCTGTTTCTGATTTTGATGTTGTTTTGTCTGAAGTACTTGGTGGTTTGAATAGTTCTTTTCTTCACCGATGTCCATACCACCATCGAATTATCATCCACCCCATCTGCTCCTGCAGGAAGATGCTTCTCATCCACAGAGTATTGCCTCTTCAATGATGGTGCTGCTAAATTCACGGCTGAATTATTAGTGGAGTTGAATGCAGATGAGAAAGCCGATGGAACAGACACAGGAGACAAAACTTCTGGTGAGTCAAAGTTGAAAGTCTTGGCATATTCTTTCCCTTGACTCTCCAAGTATTCGATCAAAGTACCTGTCAAATTCTTTGCATATTTTGCACCTTCATCATCTAATGGTGGATCATGGCTATAATTAATTGAATTCTTGTAACAACGAGCAAAAAACACCGATCCTGACTTGATTCTTGAATTCATGAGGAAAAATACCACCTTATTGATCAAGTATCCATAGTTACTATTATGCAATTCAATACGTTCCCCGAAATTAATAAACTTAACATAAGATAAATGGTTCTCATCATCAATAGGACCCATAGGACGATAATAAGGAGTCATGTTCTCTATTCTCTTACTGTAATCTTTATAGGCAGCGTCAAAGTCCCAGTTCTCATAATCAGGAGACGATCTAGCAGCACTTTCCATATTCTTCTTGATAATACTATCATCAGTAACAGAACTCTCAATAAAAATAGATTGAATGCTACTCTTATTAAACTTCTGATACAATTCAGCCCTATTGTCAGGGAAAGGATTGATAGCATCATAGATAGCCACTTGACCTCTATCGTTTTCAAAAAAGTTCAACATATCGTTGAGACACTCATTAATTAATTTGGCCCTTGTATCAGTGTTTTCAATGAACAACTGATTATCTAAATCATCGAAGTTTCGACGTCTATAGTCTCCCAAATGAAACGAATGGGTCTTGACACCTAACCAACGTAAATATCTAGTCAATGACACAGATAAATGAGTCTTTCCTCTCCCCGGCAATCCACAAAGAATAATACAAATTTTACCAGCATGAAAGAGTCTTCCTGATTCAGTCGAGTACAATTGAGCAGGTGAAATATGGTTAGCATCGATCTCTTTATGAACTCCGTCAACACCTGTAATATCACTCAATCTTCTTTTCCCTAATTGAGAAGCTTCTTGTGGCCGTTCAACAAGATTGGGTCTTGTATTATTATGAAAAGACCATCTTTTTTTTGTTCTTCTTCCCGAAGGAGATGCTTCAATAGAGATGTTGCTGATGGGCTCAGATCCGAACCCGTGGGTTAGTTCAGATTGGTCGTCAAACACCTGGCTTTTAGGGGATGACATTGTGGTGATTGGAATTGATTTCGCGCAATGTGGGGACAATTAGACCCGAGCTTGGGCCTAGGGGAACAGAATAAATAGCGATGAAATTACAGGTTAAACACAGGTCATATGAGAGACGATTAAACACCTTTAGAGACTATCAAAGACTATCACTTCATGAGAGAAACGGAGAAACAATATTAGGTCCTTAGATATTACTATTTATCATTTACTCTAATTTACCACCTTTTCTTTCGATTAAAGCCTTTCTGTCTTTGTCCAAGTGCAATTTGGTGATGACGACTTTAGATGGATGTAAGTTGATTGGGATGGAAGCACCACTGGATTTTTCCTTTTGGACTTTGTCGACTTGGATGGCGAATTTCAATCTGTAAACGGATGAGATTTTACCTTCGGAACCTTTCTTGGATCCTCTGACAACTAAGACTTCGTCTTCTTTTCTGATTGGTAAAGATTTGACGTTGTATTGAGTTCTTAATTCTTTAGATAATGGAGCAGACAACAACTTTCTTCTTTCGATAGAAGAGGCAGTGAAGTAAGCTTTTCTAGCTTTAGAACGAGATGATGAGACGTCTAAAAGTTGTTAGTATTTATGGTGGGTAGATTAAACGTGATGGGAGATAGGTTCTGGGATTCAATCAATGATTCTTTGGGATGTTTGGGATGGCTAATCAACCATCCTTTCTATGAGACATCTTCTTTTATTGGTGGATTTCGATCCTCTATTTCATCGAGCTTCATCATAACTCATCTCCTTGTTTCTTGACGCATACTGATGATTTTGCTTTCGTTTTTGTACTTCAACTGTTCTGAAACATTCTAAGAATCCACATATACTCATATCTCCATCGTTATGCTGGTGCAATATATCATACCTTGACTAATCTTGGCCATTATGTATAGTTATCTTTCAAAAAAAATGTATGAAAAATTATTTGAGAGTTTTCTCAGAAAACACCATGAAAAAATTACACAAAGCTGACAGGGAAAAAACGAGGGTGCGGTCACAGGGCTGGAGCCCTAACGAACCTCTACTGTTTAACGGGTATTAAAAAGTAGGAAAAACGACACTAGAGGATATTAAAATTGGTGTATGTGCTTATCAAGGTGTTTCTAACCGACTTCTGTTCTTCTTTCTTACACATCTCTTCGGGCTCAGATTTTTTGTGATGATCTTTCTCAATGATTTTGCAGCCATTTTTCCAGCTTTGTTTTTCACTATAAAAGAGCGATATGACCTTGTGAAGCTTGTTGGATCATGACAATGATAGTTGGTACACCCATGATCCACTTACTTTGCAAAAAATATAGTTTGTAACGTCAAAAATTTAACTTAGACACAACCCCCGGCGGGACTCGAACCCGCAATCATTATCGCCGGAAGATAACACCTTAACCAATTAGGCCACAGGGGCGAATCTAATTAGAAAAATCGACGTAATTGGCTATATTTTCTGGTGTTAACACATCCAATTCTGAACTTTAGCAACAAATATCAGCCGAACAGGAGTTTAAAAGACGATAATCTGATGTTATATCACTAAATTGTCATGATTCCAATGACATGTTAGTGTCTCTAGCCCCAAAATGGCCGACTAGTTCAAACCTGATGTGTGTGTCTCTTCCACGACAGTCAGGACCGCTTTCGCGGTAACTCGCACCACTTCTCTCTAATCACCGCACTATCTATTTCAAATTTTTCACTCCATCAATGCTGAAGCCTGTGAACTTATACCAGATTCTAAGCAGAAACACCACCAACCTATCCCTGGGGATGGTAGGACTCGCCAATGTAGGAAAGTCAACCTTCTTCCAAGCCATCACCAAATCAACTCTTGGAAACCCTGCCAATTATCCATTTGCAACCATCGAGCCAGAAGAAAGTAAGGTGGTGATAGAATCAGACAGATTAACCACATTACAAAAGATATATAAGTCCAGCAAGATAGTGCCAACGTCTTTGAGAATCTACGATATCGCTGGTTTAACCAGAAATGCCAGTACAGGAGCTGGGCTCGGAAACAAGTTCTTGAATGATATTAGACAAGTGGATGGAGTCTTCCAGATGGTCAGAGGGTTCAGGGATGATGAGATTGTCCACATAGAAAACAATGTGGATCCTGTTCGAGACTTGGTGATTGTTACTGACGAATTGGTTTTGAAAGATATAGAGATCATAGAACAAGGCCTTGAAAAAGTAGCTAGACAACTGAAAAAGCCAGGCCAGAGTCAGGATTTGATACAAAAAGAGACTGATTTGTTACATGAACTCCAAGAATATTTGTATGAAGGTAAGAAATTGAGCGGGTTTGCGTTCAAAGATGTGGAATCAGTTGAAATGATCAAAAAGTACAATTTCTTAACCATTAAGCCATCAGTATATCTTCTTAACGTGAACGAAGCAGATTACAGAAGAGACGATAATGAGTTCAAGCCAGCAGTTGAAGAATGGCTTGCAGAAAACTGTCCCAATGATAAATTCAAACTAGTTTGTGCTAAGTACGAAAGTGATATAGTACACAGTAGACCTGAAGGAGAACCCAATCGACTCAAAGAGATTGTACAAGAAATGAGAGATTCGTTGAATTTGATCTCATATTTTACGTGTGGACCCAAAGAAGCAAGAGAATGGACCATTAAAAGAGGTACCAATGCCATGGATGCAGCAGGATTGATCCACAACGATTTGAGAGACTCGTTCATCATGGCCCAAGTATTCAAATATGCAGATGTGATCGAACACAAAGACGAAGCAGAATTGAAGAAACGAGGTTTACAATACAGATACGGCAAGAAAAACGAAGTAGAGGATGGAGACGTCATACTATTTAAGTCGGGTAAAGGAAATTGAGACTATACAAATGGCTGCAAAAATCTCAAAACAACTCGCCAATGAACTCTCGGATGAAGTCCCTTATTTGACTGCACATCGCATAAACCAATGAAATTTACCAAGACTTTCAGTTGCCGATCGTATCGCAAGATATATCGTAACCATAACGTCAAAATCACAGAATGTAAATAGAACGCATGTAAATAAAGAACTTGTGATACATCACATAAATAAATTTGCCCAAACTAACCACCACAAACTCACCACAAACTGTCACAAGCCACAAACACAAAATCAACCCCCTTTGTCAAACAATAAACACCTATTGATTTCCTAAGTCTCACACGACCTTTCACTGATAAGCCGATAGGGCAAGAGATAGGCATAACGGTAGGGAGACGCCGTGCGAAAGTCATGAATGTCGAGAAAAAAACATTCAGGAATCGTCACCATTAAGTTCCACAAGCTGCACAAACCCAGAAATCTTTGTGTACAGCTCTAGTCATAAGTGAAGGTTAAAACACAAAAAAAGTTGCACCATTCATTTCCGAGTTTTCACATCCAGTTTTCCCGGCAAATCTCGGTGTATCCATCACACGTTTGTCCTAATTTTTTGAATCGATCGTACCGAAACCTAAACGGCATAACAGCTCCTTCTTTCATTTTACGGCACAAGTTCCTATACATACTCGTGTCTTTGTTCTAAACGAATGCTCAGACCCAGAATGCTTTCTTATGTCTACAACTTCTTCAGCAGACACGAACCAATAAGAGCTCTTTCTACCAATAATATCCCTCAACCAGAGATTGTGGCTAGTTTTGATCCACGTCTTCAAGCCATTTTCAAACAGTTGGATGGGATTTGTCCTCGTTTTGTGTTGAATCAAAACGATATTACTATTCTTACGGATCCTAAGGTGTTTTACCAGACCTTGAAGGATAAGATTTTAACGGCCCAAGAGAAAATTTTTTTGTCTTCTTTGTACGTGGGGAAGAAACAACATGAATTAGTGGCCACTTTAGACACTGCATTAACAAACAATGAAAAATTGACGGTGTCTATTTTGACCGATGCATTAAGAGGCACAAGAGAAGCTCCTCAACTGCCTTGTTCCGCCAATTTACTCATGCCTTTGGTTGAGAAATTTGGTCATAGAGTTGACATTAGAATGTACCACACTCCTCACTTGAAAGGGTTCACGAAATCTGTGACCCCAAAAAGAGTTAACGAGGCTTGGGGTTTGCAGCATATGAAATTGTATGGATTTGATGACGAAATTATTTTAAGTGGGGCAAATTTACTGGAAGATTACTTTACCGATAGACAAGATCGTTATTATGTTTTCCATGACAAAAACTTGACCACTTATTATCATCGCATCCATTCCACCATTTCATCTATCAGTTATCAAGTTATGCCATCCACGAAGAATCCAAGTGGGTTTAGAATGGATTGGCCTAACTCCAACAAATCCTGTGAACCTCACGTGAATGTGGGGAGGTTCATTAGTGATACTTCTTTCTTATTGGAGCCATTATTGAAACAGCAGGATCTTTCTAATTTCGATGAGTATGGTGATGCTGATCAATATGATACTATTGTGTATCCAATTTCTCAATTTACTCCGTTATTACCACCAAAAAACGATATTTCCACTGAGAAACCAAGTATCTTGAGACTTTTAACATTCTTGGACTCTCCTAAAATCAAATGGTGGTTCACTGCTGGTTACTTCAATATGTTACCTGAGATCCAGCAAAGATTAATCGATGGTATGGCTGGTTCGGGAACTATCATTACTGCAAGTGCTAAAGCCAATTCTTTTTATAAGAGTAGTGGAGTCAGTTATTACATTCCCGAAGCATATCTTTTGATAGCCAAGAAGTTCTTGCAAGACATTAAGGCCAAATCAAAGGATCACTTAATCAAACTTTACGAATGGCAAAATGGTGTTGTGAATACCCCTGGAGGATGGTCATATCACGCCAAAGGAATCTGGATCACTGCACCTGATGAAGATGATCCTTCTATAACGATCATTGGATCTTCTAATTACACCAAACGTGCTTACACGCTAGATTTGGAAAGTAATGCCATCGTCATCACTAAAGATGAAGGTTTAAAAAAGAGAATGAGCCAAGAGATTGAAAACTTGATGATTCATGCTAAACAAATGCAAGTGGAAGACTTTGAACCCAAATTGGTAGGTTACCAAAAGGGTCAAGACGGACAAGATGATTTAAACAAACCAATTATGGCAGTGGATGAAGATAGAAGAATTAGCTATGGTGTTCATTTAGGATTGAAGGTGTTGGGTAACAAGTTCTAGCACTGATATTTATATATGATAGACTTCATAATCAGCTCCTAAACCTCTGCATTCAGTGGTTCCTTATGAATTCCTCCAGTTTGGTAGATAAGAACAGGCACTGTTAATAAGTTTGAAATATAGTAAATGAATGTATAACAATTCAACGGCACTTCGTACCATGGTATTTGCAGCACTAGAACTGACTTGCCAATGACTCCAATCACTAGTCCTGCTAGGTAAATGAAAAGACAAGAACGTTGTTGTAGCTGTTTTTGGATTTCCTGTTGTATTGGTCGTTTTCCTGGAGTCCTTACAATGTTCACTACTACCTGTGGCCAGTACTTAAAAGCTTTGGCTTGTTGGCCCATGAACCATATATAGTCAACCGAGTCAATAAACTTCACCGCATACTTCTCGCGACGTACTGCCCACAGCACCACGATAAATAACACCAAATTAACAGCCGCCATAAACTTACACAATTCACTCCAACTTTGGTAATTTCGTTTAGTATGATGATACTGTAATACACATCTCAACATCCCACCACTAACCACTAATTTACCCCCTTCTATCAACAAAAGCAGTACCGATATAACCATCGGTAGACCAGGAAACCTCAAATGGTACTGCGACTTCACAAAACTAGACACGTAACACCACACATAAACCACATTACAAAAGTGATCAGTAAAGTCGAGTATACACGTATCGAACGAAATGTCCGCTATGGATTTGGCATCTTTCACTGATTTGTATCGTAGGTAGTTTGAAGCCAATTCAATTAGACCAGATATCTGAAGAAGCATTAGTGAAATTATCGCGATCGCGAAAGAAATAGACCCAGAGACACTGACGACAACAAAGTAAGACAGTTGGGAAAAGAGAGTTCACAAAGACAGAGACACAAAGACAGGCGACGATCAAAGACACACCAATAAGACAAAGACCAAAGGACCACAAAGACGAAAGGACCACAAAAACTTACATTCAATCAAACACCTACACATAGTATACTTAACTGAGAATCATCATGGCGAAAGAAGGTCAATGGGATATCATTATAACATCGCTCCAAGACATATGCAACACCAATGAGTCGTCTTCATTTGACAACAAGTTCAAAACTTCAAAACCATCTGGTGATATCAAAGAACTCGAGCTTCTAATTGCACAGGTACAAGAACATCAAGCATCAGTTCGGACTTCACAACGACTCGTTGAAACATGTCAACAAAACCTCCAAACCCTTATAACCGCAGTGCAGAAACCAGTTGCCCCCAGACACAGGTCTTCAGTTTCAAAGCCATCGGATACTGTAAGTGGAAAAGATACTAAGAGACAGAAAGTGGGAAGACTGGCGTATGTGTCGAAATATAACCCATCAGAGCCTATTGTGGTGGGTTCGGAAGTAGGATACAAGCTCAAGAACAGACACACAGAAGAATGGATCCAATGTGAGGTGACGAAGATCATTGGAGACGGTTCAAAATTCGAAGTCAAAGATCCTGAACCAGATGAAAATAATAACCCAGGACAAACATTCAAAGCCAATTTCCGAGAAGTGATATTGATTCCCACCCCAAGTGTGGTTCGAAATCTCCCTAATTACACCTACGGAACCAAGGTTTTGGCACGGTACCCTGAAACCACTACTTTCTACCCAGCAGTAGTAGTAGGCAGTAAAAAAGACAAAGTGAAGTTGAAGTTCGACGGAGAAGAAGAAGCAAACAAAGAAACGGAAGTAGAGAGAAGACTTGTGCTACCATTTCCCCAGTGATTTGACATCCAACCCCACAATATTCTGTAGATCTATATGTACATTAAGCATGAGGTCGTGGCATGGCGTGAAAAAGCGTCGACATTTTCTCACATTGAAATATCTCTATTGATGGACATGGATATCGACGATTATTCAAGAGTATGTGAAGTTACAGAGTTTCTTTTGTGGTTTTTGTAAGAGACGAGTTATAGTTGAATTCGGAATATTAACTCTTTTAGGACAGGTCAAGGTCACCCGTGAGAAACAGAAGCAGATCTCCCGCAAGAGAATCTAGAGACTCCAGAGACAGATCTGGTAGAGACGACTCTTACAGAGATAGAGACTCATACCGTGGTCGTGGAGGATTCAGAGGATCTAGAGGAAGAGGATTTAGAGGTGGAAGAGGTCGTGGAAGCGGTAGAGGCCGTGGTGGTTATGGATATGGCTCAAGAGATAGTTATCCTGAAAGATCCCGAACATATGTCAGTTATCAATCAGCGGAAGAAGCCGCCATTGAGTATAAGAATAAGACTGAGAGAAACTATAACAATTCGATTTTCATTGGTAATATTCCATATGATGTGGGGCCAGATGAGATTAAAGATATCTTTACTGATTTGAAGGTTATCAGAGCAGATATTGTCACTAACCGAGGAAGAAGTAGAGGAATGGCCACAGTTGAATTTGAAAATAAACAGGATGTTACAAGTGCCATTGAAAGGTACGATCACTCGGAATACAGAGGAAGAGAGATATTTGTCAGACAAGATTATCCTCCACCAGGAGAGAAGAAGGAACCTGTAAGAGAAGAATATTCTCATTCAGAAGCCAGAACTGACTCTTATTCTACTCGTGCTCCAACCACCAGAACAGCCCCTGTTCCAGGTACTGAAGTGTTCATCGGTAATTTACCATTCTCTATGAACTGGCAAGCACTTAAAGATTTGATGAGACAAGTAGGAGAAGTCGAAAGAGCAGATGTCAGATTGGATTCTAGAGGTAGATCTATGGGTTATGGTACTGTGGTGTTCAAGACTGTTGAAGAAGCTTCTACGGCTCTTGAGAAGTTCCAAGGTTACGAGGTTGAAGGTAGAAAATTGGATACTCGTCCTGGAAAAGTGCATAATACAACTCAAGGAGCAACATCTGCAGCAGCATCAGCTTCTCCAGCTTCCAAAATTGAGGACAAAAACACCAAATTCACCAGAGGTGTGGAAGGAAAGGGTCCTAAGTCTGACACTATATTTGTAGACAATTTACCGTTTGTCACTAGTGTAGATGACTTATACGAGTTGTTTGAGACAATTGGTAAAGTGTTAAGAGCTGAATTGCAGTATGGAGCTCGTGGAAGAGCCAGTGGCCGTGCAGTAGTTAAATTCGAGACTGAAGAATTAGCAGATTTAGCAATTGCAAATTTGGATAATTATAATTACGGAGGCAGAGATTTACTGATTTCGTATGCTTTAAGAGAGGGAGATGAACCTATGATCGAAGAACCACCACAGACAGAACCTGAACCTGAAGAACAAGATGAACAAATGGAACAAGAGCCAAAAGAAGCCGAAATGGAACCAGAACAACCAGAACCTCTTCAGGACCAGGAACAACCACAGGAACAACAAGAAACAGAACAACAACAATAAGTCATTGTAAAACATACTAGATTGTAACAGTAAAAACAAAAATAAGCATACACTGTGAAAGCTCTTAATGGTCTTGTACGCTTTAAATCGCATTTAATTTTCAGTAAATTGCACGTAGTTCTTTTAATTATCTTTTATGAAAGCTGAATATACCAGTGAATTAGCGACGTCTTCGGTGGAAGGACATGCCAATGGGTGGGTCAGCTATGAAAACATCACGTATAAACACATTGGGATTTTTTTGGTGATTGTAGGATTGATTTTGGTGTACTATTTCCGAGACAGACTAGGAGCTCTACATGATCGATTTAGACTCAATAGAAGAATAAGATATGAAGGTTTGGGACGAGAGTTCCAGGAGGATATCGAACGTGGATTGAATAGTGCCAATTTCGATGTGATTCTGGCTAATCTGGGTGACTCTAGACCGGGATTGCATGAGGATAAGCATGCTATTGAAAAATTGATGAAGGAGAGGAAGATGTCATTTGACGAAGCGAGGTTGGAATGGCAAAGACAACGGTTCGGAGAGAATGGAATCGGCGAGGATGGCGTACCGACAGATCCCCGAACCGTGAGGTTTAGTTGAGTTAGCCGAATTGTGAAAACATTCCCTTCCAAACACTAAAACGAGTAAATTGGATGGTATGTGACCATACCGTTTCGAACTTGGTTTTATTCTTTATGTCTGTCTGTATGAAATGCATTTATTGTCTCTGTTGCAGCCAATTCTCTTCCCCATACCACTTTCCTAATTCAGCATCGACCTAAATATTTTCAATTTGGTGGGTGCACGACTTTCGATAAACAGACCCTGGGGCCCATCGAGTTGATGATGCAGATCAATTGAAGAAATACAAACATAAAAGAAGCCAAAATCGCTTAAGCACAAACATACATTCGTTTACAGATCACAAAAGCCATCTCAATCTCATCCCCACAACAAGTACAATAGACGTTGCTAATTTTTCACTTCGCTTTACTACCAAACTGAAAAATTCCACTGTTCGATGGATGTCTACGAACTGTACGCTAAAGGGCATTCTCGAACACCAACTATGGTTTCTGGGTTCGAGGATGCTCAAGAATCACTTGAATTGAATGATATGAAAGAACCAGTTGATCCAATTGTCATTAATCCATTAGCAGGACGTCTTGAACTAACAACAACCACACAATTCAGTTCCAAAACCACTGAAGAATGGATCAATATCTTTCCTAATGCTGCTTATTTCGCTGTTTATGATGAGACACTTTTCGGCCATATAGTCACAATGATCTATGAAAATCCTGTCACCAATAAGATCTGTACTGCATCAGTGACGAAATTTGGTGTTACTCTCTACCATGATATGATCCTAACACCAGAATCTCGATTCTATCCTAGTTGTGAAAACTTGTTACCTGTACACAAAGACTCCAAAGTCAGAAAAGCTTTGGCTATAACGAATTTGAAGAACTATAATAAGTTGGTGAATCACCCAGGACTGTTCGTGATAGACAGGAGATGGGATGAAACCAATGCGGGTGCTTTAGCCAGCAAGATGAGTTTGTTGGTTGATAAACGTCCTAACGAGTTTGGGATCAAATTACTACAATTGGGTTTGTTATCTAATCATTCGGTGCTGTCTGTAGTGGTAGACGCTGTTTACAACAATTCTCCTGCCACTACTGACCAGAAGATTGTTCAAGATAACAATAAGCTTGTTTGTCTTTTGGGTGAGCAATTGGATCAATTGTTTGACCCATTGCTTGAATATTCTCCTGAAGCTTTGGAAGCTACTTATAATGTTCCTAGAGCTTATGATCCACCAACTACAACCAGTGAAAACATCGATAATATTGTCAAAGAACTCTTGAGCATTCAAACAAACTTCACCACTGGATTGGTGGGATTGTTACAAAATTTTATCATCCCTTTAAGAGTGCATATTCTTGGTCTTACTGATACACAAGGAATTACCAAGATCAACCATATATTTCCTCCTACGATTGATGAAATAACAAGAATCAACTGTGTTCTTCATGATTCCTTGACCAGAGCTACTCCTTTCGGGTACATCGAAATTATAAAGGTGTTTGGAATGATTTTACCTTACTTTTATAAACCTTTTGTACGACACGAAGCTAACCTTAAAAACTTCAAAGTAAGGTTTAATCGGTTCCATGAAAAATATACTCAGATATTCCAAGATGAAACCATTAACCAGCAGAGTTATTCTAAAGCACATATAGATTCTGTGGTCACGGGATCATTGTTGGAGCTTCCAAGGTTGAAATTGATTTTGGTCAGACTTTATGAAGAAATAAAGACAACCAGAAAGTCGGATGATCCAGATGCATCAGTAGTGGATTACTATTATCAAACGGCCATCAGTGTTATTGATGCATTTGGTGGTGAGGATTTTGAAGTGGAAGCCCATCACAGATCTACTTCCCAAAGAATATTCACACCAACAGGAAAGCTACTTACTGAATTAGCTGGAAATTGGCCAGTTGAACTACAATACGGTTGGCTTACCAGGAAGGTTATTGGTATATTCGAATTGAAGAATGTCAAACCATTAGAAGAGCCCTTTTGTGACGATGAAGTGTTGATCATATTCTCTGATCATTTGCTTTTTTTGAAGATTGTTGATGATCAATATTATGCTAAAGAGAATTTGAATGATGGGTCTGTTCAGCTTCGTATTAGTGATGTACTTATGCACTCATTGGTCAATGAGAAACCATTACCTAAATTATCGACGTTTCCCAAAATGGTGGTTAGTCATTGGTGTGATATTGATGATGTGGTGATACTGTCGTATAAATCGTTCTCTTTCACAACAAGTAGTGAAGAGAACTTCTTGAGATTCTTGAAAAGACAATCTATTGATGAAGAACATGATATGTCACCCCAAAGTTATCATTACGAAGTCCGTCGTCCAGCCACTGGTCATCATATTATTGAATTGATCAATAAGTCAAGAATTCTCCATAAGACCAAGCCTTTCCACTTATTCAGAACACCAGCTGATCTTCATGTTTATACTACAGCACATAGTGCATCTTCTTACGATGAAGAACAAACAAAGAGTCCAATAATGGTGTTGTTGAACATGCCAGAGCTGATGATCCGTCACTATTTCGAAATGAACCCATATCTTTTCTTGGTTTTGACCGTTACATACACTTACGATGGAGATATTCAGATGATCGGGTTCAATAGAAGTGGTGGAAGTGAAGTTAATCTTGTGATTGCAGAATCTAAGTTCCAGGAGAATTTACTTAATGTGTTAAGGAAGTTCACCAACTGCTACTTCAACTCCTATGAACCAATGACGAAAATGATGATAACATCAACTGATCAAGATATTGCTTGGTATCTTCAAACTTATCAAAGCATGAATGGCTACGAGGTGAGAGAAAGATTCAAGAGAAGTGCAAGAAAGAACTCTGAAACTGCTCTTCTTTCTGAACCGATCCCCGAAGAGGTGGAACAACCCGTTGAACAGCCAATTGAAAAAGCTGCTCCTGTGTATGATCGTCACCAAACTCAACAACCAGTTCAAGCAACAAAGAAGAAAAGACGGTCTTTCTTCAGACGGTTATTTGGCAAAAAAGAGCCAAAGAAAATGGAATACAAAGAACTTTACAGACCACATCCTAAGTTGGAAGTGTCTCCTGAAGCACCAGTTCCCGAAACTACAGCAACAATCCTGAAACATCAAGATATTGAACGTCAAAGTACGCCAGAAATTGAGCCTGATTTGACGAGATACGACTCGGAAGCTGAAACTGTGAACCATACCGTCCCACTTCATGATATGACTATTGAGAGTCCTGTTCCTGAACTGGTGTATGAAGGAGATCATGAAGATATTCTTGATAAAGTAGATGAGATGGTTGCTATCAAAGAAGTCGGTGCAGTTAAACAACATCAAAAGGAAGAAGCAGATAAACGTAAATCTAGTCAAGCTGAAATCTTGTTACAAGATGAACAGGGACTTGATAGATCTCTTCATCAACCAGGACTCAAATTGAACCTTAATAATGTCCCCACTGATCTGAACTCAGCAGTGTCATCCCCAAATACATTTGATCCAAATCAATCCAAAAAACCTTTCAAGGAGTTGTATGATTCAGAAGACACTTTGGAGTACTTGAGATGGACCAATAAACCACAAGAATTGCCTGTGATGGGATCAGAAGAGAAGAAAGGACCTTCTTCCAATAGATTTGTACCTCAAGTTCCAGCTCCAATTAAAGTGGTATCTAAGAAACAGAAAGAAGTGGCACCTAAGAAACAGAAAGAAGTAGTCCCAGTAAAAGAACCAGCACCAAAGCGTCATCCTAACCAACCGTCTTTGGATGTTATCAAGAACTTTGAATTCCCAAGTCCTACAAAACCAGCTTTCAATTTGGAAACTACCAAACATCCGGAAAGACAGACTAAGACGGAACTACCAAAGTCAGTGGTTCCTAAACCTAAATCACCAGTGGAACCTGCGGTCATTTATCCAGAGTCCACAATCAGACAGATTGACACTGCAGACGATGTTTCTGTCTTTGGACCATTCTTCTACAGTGACGAAGGTGAAGCCAATTGGATTCTGTTCTCGAGAGAATCTTCAACAATTTCAGTCAATGAACCTAAGAAGTTGCAATACCCTCCACGTCTCACATCGTTTAGCTCTTCAGTTCATTCTCGTCTTGAAGATGCTAACTTTGGTACAAGAATACGTAGTAGAGAGGTGAGTGCTGCTGAGTCTTTCAAGAGTCAAATTGTATTCTTCAACTCACAAGTAGGAAAAAACGACTCAACACACTCTTTGAGTACTGCAAGCTTTGTTAATGAGTTCAGCAGAGAAATCGACTTCAATTTCAAACTGGCAAAACCACAAGAAGAAAGTTCAGCATCGACTATCAAATATAGTCCAACAAAGATTGACAGTGTTTTCACCAGAACTGAACCCACCACCCTTGCACCTTCTAAAGCATCAACGTTCCTGCCTCTTGCTGAAGCCCAAGTCCAAAGACGTAAAAGAGAAGTAGATGATTCTAATGAAGTTCCAAGGAGATTCAGTGGTATGACAAGTTCTGAAGATGAATACTATTCAATCGAAGGTTCACCACGTACAAGGACTCCAAGGACTCCAGTACAATCCACTTTCCAAAACGGATCATTTTCAAGCGATAATACAATTATAAATGAGTTACTTCACGAACCAAAGGGAGAAAAGGGAATCTACATCAACCAGTTTGAATCCATGGCTTATTTGAGTGATGTTCTCAACGGTACAGTGGATTTTGACGTGTAAAATAACCTGATGAGCTTATAATTTTAATATAGACATTCTTAATATAGAAAATAATTAGTTTAAGCTAAAAGCTTTTTAACTTCTGCAGCAATAGCATCTCCGACTTCAGTGGTGGTACTACTTCCACCCAAATCAGCAGTTCTGATATTGTTGTCGATGACAATTCCAACAGCCTTTTCCAAAGCTTCAGCTTCTTTTAAACAATCTAAACTCAATCTCAACATCATAGCTGCTGACAAGATAGTAGCCACAGGGTTGACTTTATCCTTTGGCAAATCTGGAGCAGAACCATGACATGGCTCATATAATCCAAAAGCCTTGTTGGTGTCCGGCAAAGAAGCCAAAGAAGCGGAAGGTAAAAGACCTAAGGAGCCTGGAATAACAGAAGCTTCATCACTGATGATATCTCCGAACATATTACTGGTTATGATAATACCGTTCAATTTCTTTGGGTTCTGCACTAAAATCATAGCAGCCGAGTCGATCAACTGATGTTGAACGGTTAATTGTGGGAATTCTTTGGAGATGACTTCATCAACTGTCTTTCTCCATAAACGAGAAGAAGCTAAGACATTGGCCTTATCTAAAGACCAAATTGGAAGAGGAGGTTCATGTTGTAAAGCCATGAAAGCAGCCATTCTGGTAATTCTGGTGACTTCAGCTGTAGTGTATTTTTCAGTATCCCAGGCAGTTTGTCCATCTTCACTTTCATGCTGTTCTTGTCTTTCACCAAAGTAAATACCACCAACAAGTTCTCTAACCACGCAGAAATTAGTTCCACGAACAACATCGGTTTTCAAAGGGGAAAGTTCAAGTAATTTCTCTGACACAAAGTTGCATGGTCTTAAGTTAGCATATAAGTTCAATTCTTTACGAATCTTAAGTAAACCTTGTTCTGGTCTCACATCACCGGTACCCCATTTTGGGCCTCCAACAGCTCCTAACAAAACCGCATCAGACTTCTTAGCGCTTTCTAATGACACATCTGGAAGTGGGACACCTGTGGCGTCAATAGCAGCACCACCGATCAATTGAGTATCGAATTGAAATTTGACATCTGACACTTCTTCAATAGCTTTGAGCACTTTGACGGCTTGATCGATCACTTCTTCACCAACATGGTCACCCGGAAGAAGAGTTATAGTTTTTGTGGACATGTTTTAAGTAATAGTTTTGGAGGTTTTTAGGATAAAAGGCTTTAATGGTAAATTAGTGGGTCAACGATTTTTCAGCGGAGGGTGCGCCGGTACCGGCACAAAAAATGCCGATCGCAAATATGTCAAACATAGGAAGTATTGTTTCAATACAAACAGGCTAAACACCTAATATATACACTAGGATGCAAGATCCTTGACTATGGTAGTGGAAGTGTCGGTTGATTGAGATAGTTAGATGGACAAAACTGTTACTGTGCACTTGTTACTTTGCAACTGTTACTCTGCAACTGTTAGTCATCAACTGTTAGCATCAACTGATTGCACATCCCTTAATGACCAGTCCACTCGATACTGTTCAAATCAATACCTTCTTGCACCATTTCCCATAATGGGGACAACTTTCTGAGGAAATCCACTCTTTGTTGGATAGCGTCTATCACATAGTCAATTTCTTCTTCGGTGGTGAATCTACCAATACCGAATCTGATGGAACTGTGAGCCAAGGTATCATCAGCTCCTAAAGCATGTAAAACATAAGATGGTTCCAAGGATGCAGAAGTACAAGCTGATCCACTACTCAAAGCAATGTCTTTCAAAGCCATCAATAAAGATTCACCTTCAATGTAACCAAAAGAACAGTTCACACAACCTGCATAATGCTTAGAAGCATCAGCTGGTCCGTTGAAGTAAACATCTGGAATTGCAAGCAAAGAACCTTTTAATTTTTCCGATAATCTGTGGATATGTTTTTGATCATATTCCATTTCTTGTTTCATTAATCTGGCAGCTTCACCAAAACCAGTGATTAAAGGTGGAGCAAGAGTACCAGACCTCAACCCTCTTTCTTGACCACCTCCACTGATAATAGGATCAATTCTGACTCTTGGTCTTCTTCTGACATAACATGCACCAATCCCTTTTGGACCATAAATTTTATGAGATGAGATGGATAACAAATCAATGTTCATTTCGTTAACATCCAAAGGAATTTTACCATAAGCTTGAGCAGCATCTGTGTGGAAAAAGACCTTATTTTCTTTACAAATAGCACCAATTTCTTTGATTGGTTGGATGACACCAATTTCATTGTTAACAGCCATTATGCTGACTAATACAGTATCTTTTCTGATAGCAGCCTTTAACTCATTGAGATCAATCAACCCTTCGTTATTGACCTTCAAGTAAGTGACATCAAACCCTTCATCCTTCATGTGTCTAGCACTATCCAAAACACATTTATGTTCTGTTTGAGTAGTAATAATGTGCTTTTTAGTTCTCTTGTAAAATCTAGGTACACCTTTCAACACCATATTATTGGACTCAGTAGCACCACTGGTGAAAATGATTTCTTTGGGGTCAGCATTGATCAAAGAAGCAATATGTTCTCTAGCTTTCTCAACTTCCTTATCAGTTTCCCAACCATAAGAATGAGTGGAAGAGTGTGGGTTACCATAAAGACCAGTGTAGAATTCCAACATCTTATCCAAAACTCTTGGATCAGTTGGAGTAGTGGCTTGGAAATCCAAATAGATAGGTCTAGTACCAAACTGGGAGTCATCTCTTTTAGCATTTTTAAGACTCAAAGCGCCAGGGATATTGGCAGGAACGGCATCTTCCACCGGAGTAGATACATGAATTTGACCCAATGGAGTATCAGACTTTGTGGCAAGCAGTGCACTAGCCACTCTGAGACATCTGAACGACCTAGAACTACTTCTTGTGGCTTTTACTAGGAAATTCATTGGTTATTACAAATTGAAGAAAAAGTTTTGATTTTGCGCGGATGACTTTAGATAATGAAATACAACGGGGGCGGCGGTGGAATTGCGCAGTGTTGGAACTAAGTTTTAAGCATTGATGGACAACAACTGTGGAGATACCCAAGTCGTGTCGAGGTTGATAGTTTATATCTATTGAATTGTATGTATGCTTTGATGTTTAAGTGAATGCTTGGAGTTTTCCATGTACTAGTTCATAGCATCCTAAAAAGATGGCTCCTCCTGCACTGATCCAACAAGTTCGAGGGACAATTCCTTTGAGGAAAGCAGAATATCCTTCTTCTTTGATAATTCCTGAAATGAGTTGAATGGCATTTTCTCTACTGGTGCTCAACATCACTCTGGTTTTTATAACATCCAATGGAGTGGTTAAAGCAGCAGCTATGCCACCAGCCACCGATCCACACATTGCACCTGCCAATAACGAATCATTGCTGACTGGTACTATTGTCTTAAAGTACTCATATAAAGGGAACTGGATGACAGTGAAGGGTATTTCTCGAAGAATAGTGGAGTTCCAACCTCTATAAAGACCTCTTATCACTCCTTCACCACCTTGATTGGTAATTAAGAACTTGAAGTTTTTAAGCGAGCTATGGAGTCCCAATGTACCTGCTTGAGTTCTTTGTTTGATCACTTCGGCTGGAACTCTTACCAAACATGCCATTACTTCACCCATTGACGCACTTACCATATGACTTAAAGGTTTGGACTCAAAATGAGATGTTTTCTTTTTTAAAGTGTCATAAGTAATGAAAAATAACGATGCCAGGGGTGCAGATCCTACCACACATGATCCTAGACCTTTATATATTCCTTGATACCCACCATTGGCGAAAAATCCACCTTTGGCTTGAAGTCTCGTTTTGATGGTGTCGATGGGGAAAAAAACAAGATCTGTGGATATACCGGCACAAGCCCCACTCTGCAACGTTAGTACAAGCTCATAAAACCACTAGGACTTTTTACATACGATTAATGATACCACAAAATCATTCATCTTGCACAAACAATTCTTCTTGAAGAAACCTTCTTGATCTTTGCGTATTTTAGGGCCACTGATTCGACTTTTCTCGCGGTGAGCGGTGCGATGTACGGACTTATATCTTCCAAGTCCCATTCTCGGCATAACTTGAATAACTCCTTCATTCTGGCAGATATGTCATTGCTTAAAGACTGTTCATTCAAGTAGCAGATCTGCGTTTGTTGTTTATAGTAATTGCCTCGAAGAAGGTCGAGATTCAATGGAATATGGTAGAATTGGGGGAGTTTAGATTTCCACTCGATATAGAATTGGCTCGATTCCAATGGCCGATTTGACTTGAGAGTTTCAATTCCATACCATTTAGCAACAGCAGTGTTATTGATCTTGTTATCATTCACGAATTTTCCTATGACAGTGTCCACAATAGCAGGTTTATATTGCAGTAAGAGAAGTTGTTTTATGTCGTCGACATCAACTTCATCTTTGGTATGGTCGATGTTCTGGGAAACAACCGCTGTAAGGAATCTGGAAAGCACCTTAGACACCAAATCAGAAGAAAGAATATAACACACTCCTTCAATCTCACATCCCCCAATACTGAACCATTGGCTCATGAATTGTTTCTGTGATATTGGAGTATTATCCACGAGTTCTTCTAGGGTTATCTGTTTGGTTTCTTGTGCCGATGGTTCTTGTCCTTGTGATCCATATCTTGGTAATAAGTCACCTCTAATTCCCCCTTTGAACTCGGACAACTCGTATTCAAAAGGCATACTTGCCCTTCCAACTAGAACATCGTCTTTCTTGGTGCTATCCATCATCAACACTGTGTTTGATTGGTGCATTTGTCTGATCTTCCACGATTTAGTGTCTGAAACCAATGTCAAGTCATCTCTGTCAAAAGGGGACTTGATTGTAAGTTTTGTGTTCTGTTCCATGCATTTGAGGATCTCGGGAGACAACTGGATGAGTTTGTAGGTGTGGTCGGGCTCTTGCCGAAGCTGTTGGTAGAGATCAAGTGACATTTAACGCGTTGTTTTACAAATTATACGCGATGAAGTTTATAGTGGTGCGGCTCAAATTTATTGGGTGCAAAACAGGTTAAGTTAGAGGATGAGATGAGTGGAAGCATACCTTTTGTAAGAGGCTGCCATTGGTTCTTTTCCATCTTTATGACCATTTTAAAATTATTTGTCTCCATTTACAACAACTCATGAAAATCTACATTAATGCATCGTATTTAATCCTAATTCTGGTCCGAGATCACTTCGTCTATCACAATCTCATGCAAGTTGATATTTCCACTAAGACTAACTTTCTTCAGCTGTTTCATCTTCAACTTTGCTAACTTACTTTGAGGACCAAATCCCACCACTGGCAAGTTTAATTCGAATGGCATTAACCATCCATTTATAGCCTTGAAGTTCTCTGATAAACTGCATAATTCTTGGATTATATCCTCAATACAAATGACTCCTATGTCTTCGAATTTATCCTCTACCAACTGATTATTGTCTAATTTAACGATGGTTCCTTCGGAATCCTTAACACTTCCTCTTTTCTGGAACAATTGACGAATAGACAGAAGTGATGGGCACCCGTAAACAACGTATGGTTCAATAAGTTTGAGAAGTGGCTCCGTGCTGTTATTGAGCTTCATAAACACTGCAGTGTTAGTCTTCTCTAATCTGAGAAGCTTGAGGATTTGTTGAGGTTTAGTTGGAATTTTAAGACCTTTGGTGAAGTTTGGAATTCTAACCACCAAGAGGAGCTTTTCAGCTTCATCAGTCAGTTGGTTATTGGCGACATGCTTAGTGATATTTTTGACTCTCTTATTTTCCAAGTATTTAGATTTATGATTTGAAATTAATGTCTCTGGTCTGACGAATTTATTGGTCTTCTTTTTAGGTTTAAGAGCCTTTAATCTTGCCTCTTCTTGTTTCTGTAATCTCTTGGTATCTCTGTCTTTTCTCTTCTTCAAGAGAACTTCTGGATTAGAATTAAGAACTGCCATTTCGATAATAAAATTATGTGATGAGATGAGAAAAACTTTTGAGGTAAGATGAGATAAATAGAAAATGGTCACGTGATATAGTTTTGTAAAAGTCGTGTCTGAAACTATCGCAGAACGAACTGGTACCTTATGTGGTTTTAGCTCCTATTGTGATCTGTTTCCTAACGGCTTTCAGGTAAGTATGTGTAACGTGAAATGAGACTAATGAGTTCCTCTTTGTGTTGAGTATCAATGTCCTCCTTTGCAGTAGCGCCGCCCAATACTTTTTTTTTGTGGTCATGGGCTGCAATTTCTGACAATGAGATGCTTGAAAACATTGGAAATGAACTCAATGGATCACGTCTCGTTGACCGGTCGTCAATGCTGGTCTTAAACTTGACCCATTCAGAGCCTTGAACTGTTTAAAATGCCCTCAAGTATAGCGCCTCTTGTAATTGGATGTCAAATGTTTCCAAGGTGATGGGAATTGATCGTGAGAATTGAATATCTTGATTACACAAAAATCAGTTGATCCCTCCAAGATACACACTCGTCACTTGGGTGTGATCCATTCTTACGGGTACTGATTATTGCATTGGACTAAGACAACCTATACTGTTTTGCAAGCCTTTGCTCGATCTTGTAAGTGGTCCTCTGAGACTGTCCAGTGAGGCTGACGACTTTTTAAGGAATATTGGTAAGTTTGACGTGCCAACAACATCGCCAAATAAATACCGCCCATTGGATGCCTACCTTTGTCTTTGTCTTTTTGGTCCCCACACATACAGATTAGAAACGGAAGTCTACGTTGGTTGGTGAAGATATTTCACACCGCACATGAAGAACAATTAGTCGTGTCCGGTTTTTGCACCCATTTCTCGATAGAGAAATGGAACCCTACTGTGATTTTTTTATGTGATATATCCCGAACCTTATTCGTTTCTAAGACAATGGGACGAGTTCTGTTGACTTTTGAAGGCTCTTAGAGGTTTTTCGACGTTTTTCAAGACCGTAAGGAAAATTGTTAGATTGAATGATTTTATGTGAAAACCACACAAAACAACTTTTTATAAGACATTGTTAAATTCTCCATTAATTGCCAAACATTCGGAATTGGTAGATTGAAATCCTTCAATAAGACTTAACTGAAAAAGAAAAAGAAAGGACCCAAAGAAAGGACCCTTTCGACGAAAGAGTCAGAGCATAAAAACATCAGAAAAGTACGTATAAATATTCACAACGAAAGGACTGTGTTCTATAAAATCACAGAGATACTCAAACCTTAGCAGCAACTTCCATGCTTTCCCTTTCAACTATTTCACTGTCTGATTCACCCATTATGGCAGACAATGGTTCCCTACCCTTATTCAAAGGATGTTCCCAGAACTTCTCGTCAATCCGTTCGATGTTCTCTCCCTTGGTTTCCACCCACAAGTAATAAATAACTGGAAGGAAAACCACATCATAAGCAGCATTCACAATATAATATTTCCATCCAATGTTAGTCATGGCAATTGGTAACACAAAAGCCGAAACCAAACCAAGAGAATCGTTAAAGAATTGAAACAATGTAGTACCGGCACTTCTCATCTTGAAAGGATACAATTCAGAAGGGTACAAAGTAGTCAAAGGACAGAAAGTGAAAGAATAGAACCCATTGAATAAGAACATCATACCAATAGCGGCAAAAGACCCATGTCTATCATGACCATCTCCATAGAACTTGATCAATGCACCCAAAATGAAGAAACATACAACCATACCAACTAAAGCAATCATTGATTGAAGTTTTCTTCCCAATCTGTCAAATGAGAGACATCCACCAAGAGCACACACCAACCCCCATGCACTACCGATAACACCCACTTGCAATCTCTCAGTGGAAGATGTGATTCCTGCTTGAACTAATAAGATACTCAGGTAGTAACTTCCCACAGAAGAGCCAGCCATTTCCGTTAGTACTGCCTGGGAAAAGTTGATCAAAGCTTTGTGCTGATTGATCCTTGATTTGAAGAACTGAAGCCATGGGGTTTTCATTTGTGCTTTTTCAAGTTCCAACTCTGCCTTGTACTCATCAAGGACCTCCACAGCCTTAGCAGAATCCTTGTTGTACACAATGGATAAGAATTCTACTACCTTTGAGTCGTAACCTCTTGATATTAAAAACTTGGGGGACTCAGGCAAGAATGCTAAATTGATTAGAGCCACGATGTTTGGTGCCATTTGAATAAGAGATGGGAGCCTCCAGTTCCAATTACCTGGAACGTTTCTAGCACCATATGTCACACCACTACTAATTAACCCCCCAATAATGAAAGAAGTGAAAGCCAAACCCATTAAGAACCCTCTGAGATGAGCAGGACACAATTCAGCAACTAAGATGATGGAAGAAATATTAGTTGTAGTTGATCCAAATCCAATAAAGATTCGACCTACAATGAACATAGCAGTTCCATTAGCAAAAGCTTGTAAAATGACCCCAACGATTAAAAAGAACACACCCACCAAAATGGTTTTCTTTCTTCCAAATTTATCATTAGACCATTGTGTAATGGTTAAAGTAGCAACAAGAGAACCTATCCAAGTAGAAGCATTGTTCAAACCCACAGTGGCAGGTGTCAAACTGAAAAAGTTGACATACGACTCCAAATTTAAAATACCCCCAATCATCATGGAATCGTATCCCATGGTAGTTGGGTGGACCATTGTTAAAATGGTAACGGTGAAGAGGAAGACCTTCTGGTTGGTTGGAACCAACTTTGAAAGGTGCTTTTCGGCTTTTTCAGACATAACTTGTGAAATATCTTACAATACTCAATTTCAGAGGTATCCAATAACCGTTAAATACACTAGGGATTTTATTGATAAGCTTATCAGTGAATTCAATTTGACAGCCACTCAAGGTTTCCGCCGACGCTATATCAGAACCTTGATGTTTAAACTATTCACGAGCGACCTCGGGCGAATCGACCCGAGTCGAGGCGACTGAAAGGATATTCATTTACTATAAAGACACAGGAAGAATAGTCACACATCACTTCCTCTATAACAAGATGGCTCCAACAGCACTAAATAAAAGTTATGTTCCTCCAGACTTGAAAGACAGTAAAAAGTTCTCTGAGTTGAAGAAGAAATTGATTAAACCTGAAAATGTCGAAAAAGTTAAACAATCATGGGATAGATTGTTGGTAGCTTTAGACAAGATGGCAGAGGAAATCAAAGCCGAAGGTTCCAACTATATTCCAGAGGTTGATTGGAAACTAGTCAAAGAAAATGATATGAAGTATCCAGATGAGGTTGCAAAAAAATTTGAAGAAAGAGGAGTTCTTATTGTTAGAAATGTCGTCGATGAGGAGACTGTTGATGGATGGAGAGATTCCATGGCGGATTTTGTACACAAGCATCCAGAGATCGGAGGGTACCCTGATCCAATAACCAACTGGAATGCTTTCTGGACCAAAGGCGAGGTCCAAGCCAGAAGTCATCCAGATATCATTGGTTTGATGAACTCAATGGGACAATTTTTCTATGTTGAAGACGAAACTTTGCCTGTTGATCCAACTTCTCAGGTGGTATATCCAGATGCTTTCAGAATCAGACCTCCAGGAGCAGCTGTATCTTTAGATTTACACTTAGACGCAGGTTCAATTGAAAGATGGGAAGATGAAACTTATAGAGAGTTATATGCCCCAATCTTGGAAGGTAGATGGGAAGAATGGGAACCCTGGAGATTGGATGAAAGGGCTTTTGCTAAGACTGATTTGTATAGTCATTTGGAAACAAGACCAACTGCCACTTCTGCTTTCAGGGCTTTACAAGGTTGGTTGGCTTTGACATCTGTAAAGAGTGGTGAAGGAACCATTAGAATGTTACCAAACATCAAATTGGTCAATGCTTACTCGATCTTGAGACCATTCTTCTGGGGTGACGATGGAGAGATTGACTTGGAAAGTCCAAAATACCCCGGGGTTATTGTTGGAAGTGGACAATTCTTCTGCACTGAAGAAACTCATCCTCATTTGAGACACTTGGATTCTGTCTACAGTATCCCATACGTTAACACTGGAGACTATGTGTTCTGGCATTGTGATGTGGCACACGAAGTTGACAAAAAGCACGACGGTGATCACGATTCATCTGTCTTCTTTCATGCATACTGTCCTTTATCTCCATACAACATCGAGAACGTTATTGCAACCAAAGATTCCTTTGAAAAGGCCGAATGTCCAAAAGATTTCTTGAAGGACAAATCAAAAGACTTTGTTCGAGAAGGCCAATTTGAAGATCATGGTGCTAAGGTTGAAAACATATTGACCGATGCAGGTTTGAGAGCTATGGGATTTAAGAAATTTGATGAAAACGAACCTAATTTGACTGCTGGCCAGAAACTCGCTAGGAAAGTTGCCAACGATGCAATTGAGAAAGGGTACCTTCCATCGGAATACAAGTAATATAAAGGGTATATGAAATACAAGTTTTAGGTTAGGTTTGAAAGGAGGTCTTTTACAGTCCTTATCAATCGAAGGTCCCCGTAACTCAAAAAGAGGGATTTGGTTCCCAAACTGTATGTCATCTCTCAACTCCTGAAAGTTTAGTAAAAGGCAAAGCCGCATGTGAGAATCCATCAAGTGGTCTAATCGATAAGGATAGTTGGGGAACTCGTAGATAGGCAAAAAAAAACGTTGCCGGCTTCGATATTTTTTTGTATTTTCAGTTCATCAGCATGTCTTAGACTTGGGACATTTCTGCCATGACTCAAACGACATTAGTCTTTGGCACTATAGAAACTTGGTACTTAAGCCTTTTTAGGTAACAATAAGCAAAGGTTGCAAATCTAAGCGATCCCGGTTAGGAGCTATGATCGAAGAATATGCAAACCCAATCCCATTGGATTTTACACTTCATGTACACCAGAGCCCCTCCATCTATACACAATCACAAAATACAAAAATATATTCACAATAGCTCTAAAGAAATGAAATGATAGTCATTATGGGAAATGTCCCTTTCTAATACCAAAGTAACCATCTGGGGCTGATTCGGTAGCATTTAATCTACCAACATTGGTGATAAGTGCATCATATCCTGCGTTAATCACATCATTACCCCACCAGTGGATTGTTTTATCATGATATTGCACGGCAAAGAAGATAATAATAGCTGAGAAAGCAACACCTGCGTCCAAAGCACCAGAAAGCACATAATTGTACTTTTCCCACCATGAAAGGTATCTTCTTCTAAGATAATACATAAAAACATAGGAGAGGTACAATCCACCCCAGTAGTAAGTAAAATTGTAAGGAGCAAAACTCAAGAATCCTCCCAAAACAACTGTTGGTTGGAAAATAGTCCTCCATTTTTGTGGGCCATACATTTTAACCCAGATACATGGAATAGGTAACAAAGCTCCAATCAAAAAACACCATTGCAAAATTGGATAAAGGCCTCCAAACACTTTCTTTGGTCCGATAACACCCCACAACACCGAGGCACTGTAGAAAGTCTTGACAGTTGGACAAGTGAACTTTTGAGGTTGAACAGGACTACAGTAATCTTGGATATGGTTTATTTGGAAGTTTAACACAGCCAAGCCAATGAAAGAAGCAACGAATACAGACAACATTTGACACCGAAACAAAGCTCTAGGAGGAATCTTGATGTAATGGGCCATTTTCTGATCGTTAATATAGTTTTGAGCTTGACCATCAATGTTGTAACCGAAAGCCTTAATGAAGTTCAAAGCCAATCCATTACCTGGGATAGCATAACCCACTATCAATTCAACCAACACATTAAGACCAATCTGGTATCCAGTGGTGGAGTAGACGGCAGTGAATGGGAACAAGAAAACGAAGTTGATTCCCACAGCGAAGAAGAGACCCCAAACAGGAGTTTCAGCAGGGTAGATTTTAACACAGATGATTCCCAAAACAAGAGAGACGACCAACACAAGAAGAAAACACCATTCTGGCACTTCTTTATATTGCCTCATCATTCTACTATGTGGATCATCGAAACCTTCGAAGGTTGATCTTTTGAGATTTCTGAACGATTTACCAAGACCTTTAAGAGCAACCCACATTGATTTATGATTGATATAACATTCATAAATGATTGCAAATGGGTAAAGAGCGAAGTAAGCTCCGTAAGTAACCAAGTTTGCAGCTGAGTAATACGGAGGGCCAACCAACTCGTATTTTTCTCTGTCAAATAAACTCTTTTCATTCACAACTGCTTTGACATTGTATGGAAGCCCTTTGTTGTTGAAAAGACTATTGGAGTTGATGGGAATATACCCAGTCCATAAATGATTAGAATAATAAATTCCAACAATGCAGAAGAAAGCTCCTAACATACCAACGTCCAAAGAGATTTGGGAGAAGAATGGGAATACCAAGGGAATAGCCATATTAAGCACATTCCAATCGAAAGTTGGAATTGGGTTCACACCTAAACCACCAATAGATCCAGTAATTTCAGCAAGAGTCCTGTTTTCTGGTTTAATCCAAGTCATCCAGTTGAATGTCAGTAAGATGTTGATTAAGTAGTCAGGGAACCAAAAATAAAGGAAGGAACAAGCAAATACAATAAATAAGAACCGAAACCTACTGATTGTCCATCCATTGATATTTTCCTTAGCTTCTGGCTTCACCAATGCAGAATTTAAAGCCAAAGTTGGTAATATAGTCGGCCAAACAGCTCTAGTGGGATAAACAGCAAATTTCCTCATGATACCAGCAAAACCAAATCCCAAGAAGTTGTTTGACAAGATCAATAATGTTTGGTAGCCAAAGTCTGCCCATTGGTTATTGTAGTACATTTCCATCTTTTGAACATGGATGTTATACGAAACATATGACACACCTCCAGAAACCGAATAAAACAAAGTGGTCAATAATTGTTCTTTGTAAGTCCATGGACCAGGATTCAAATCCAAAGTGTATCTCCAAACTTTGATCTTCCAGTTTGGAACAACAGAAGCCAAAAACACACCACAAGGGTAAAGCAAAAGTTGAACAACAGAGGCAGGTAAAGTAATGGAAGGTTGTCTTTGACTGAAGAATTGGTTAATAAAAGTGCCGATAGCAGTCCAAATAAGCCCTAAAAGATAAACTCTTGGAGTCTCACAATAAATAGTAGGATCATCGAAGCAATCAGTGACTGATCTTACTTCAGGATATGGAGACCAAAAAGTTATTAAAGCAGCTTCCATTCTCACTTGAAGAGACCAATCATAGATACCATCCATGTCAACCTTGAGTGCTTCGTCGTTGGAAGAGAAATCTTGCACAACTTCAGTAATAGAATGGTTCTTCTTCTCCAGACTTGATTGTTCTTCAGTTTCTTTGGCGACAAAAGTTGGGGTAACTTGAAGTAATCTTGATATTAAATCGTAAGTGTCGGAAGGAAAATTAGGATCAATCTTGTACTCTTCAAGCACATCCTCCAAGATTGCTACAGCATCGTCTTCTGACAAGTTTTCGATCTTTTCAATCATGAAAGTAACATTAATAGGTAAATCTTCCAAAGATTTCAAACCATCATAGTTCAATCTTCTTAAGATAATATCTTTCTGGTGGCTCGTCAACCTTTGTCCAACATCGCCAATAGAGATAGCCCGAGAAGCGAGAGCTCTCAAGTCCACTTGGTTAGCAGCTGGGTCAAGATGACCTGTAGCACTAGCAATACTTGTGATATTGTGCACTACTTCGTCCTCTACTTTAGACATTTTGGAAGGCTGAAATTTGTTAGAGGTCGATGATGTAAAACCCCAGAAATATAATGGTGTTTAAATGGGATATGCTTATCATTCCTTATCAGTGGAACTTGGAAACAAAAGCTTTTAAAACCAAGAGTCTTATCATTCGGTTCTACGGCAACATAAAGCTTGAATTGCAGGCGAAACTGGGTAAACTCAAAATCCCTTTTATTCCTGTCTGCAATGAAGGTTAACCTAAATTTAGTTTAGTTGATCGACCAAGGTACATCACTGTGCATTTGAACTTATAAGGGTGAATCAGGCGACAAGAAGTTCAGAAAATCATCACCAAAGCTCCAAGACACCAGTCACTTTGAACTCAGTAGGCTCAAGACGACAGTAAGCTACGAGACGCATTGTGTCACAAAATATGTCAAATTAACTTTAATGGTTATGGACGCGGCTTTTGAGTTTTTCTTTTCATAGGGAAAGCGGAAATATCTACCTTTATAGGAGTGGAATGCTTGATGTTGGTGGCTTTAATAGCCTTTTGAATGACCAGGCTTACTGCAGCAGGAGTGAACTGTTGCTGATACCAAACTCTATGTTACTTTGTGTGTAAAAGCTTTTCACTTTTGACAAGTCGTTCCATGCACTTACTTCACTCGGCTATTCAAACTGTCACCTTTGTAGATGCAAATGTTGCGATTTGAGCCTACGATTTAATCAAGGAGAGCATTCTAAAGTTTCTTATCAGCTTAATATCACCACGTCAATGTCACATCAGACCCTCCGACTCGGCGGCTGCAACATGCTCAATAACAGGGGACGCTTCTTGTTCTTTCTCATGGGAAAGCGGTGGGAACAAGAACACCTTCTTTTAGTCACATCATTCAGTCGAAACTTTCAACAACGGGATCGCAATGTAGTCAATCACGATGATGAATGTGGGCTACACTCATCCAAGGCGAATGGTTGCAAAATTATCATCCGATCACGTGACGCGGAAATTTTGACAAAGACAATCGGAAGCGTATCTAAGTGGTATACTAGCGGATACTTAGAGAATGTTTGATGCGCTGAAAAGGTATTTGCGCTTAAAATAACTTACCTTCATTGTTAAGGGAAGAGACGATAGACTTAGAAATTCCACTCGGGGCAAGAAGATGCTCGTTCGAAAATTAAGCTTTTGGGGTATTTCATCTTTCAGGACTAAGGTTTCCTAAACCAGGCGATAGTTGGAAATGAGCCCAGGATTGAGGGCAAAGACATATTTTACATGTTTTCAATGGGAAAGCACTCTTTAATTGTTTCCATCCAATTATTCCGAATGCGCTCCTTTTGAAAGAGAACTGTAACGAGTATTTATGCTCGTGCACAACGCTGTAACTTCTTCAAACGATACTCAATTGGATTAAGGAGTCCCGGCAAGATAAATATTCTATTGGTGTGCCGATCCAACAAATTCAAGATCCCATCTAACGAGGAACGAATCCCAAATTAATGTGTCACCTTTTGTGATTTCGTACAAGTACAAGCTGTCGATCAACAGCCAGTTAAAAGAGCTGTGTATGTAATGCTTGAGAAAGGAAACAGCACACCGGATCATCTTTAATACGCAGTATCAATCGCATACAAGTTTGGATTGATACTAAAAGGGAACTCTTCCGCTGCAGGTTCTTTTTAGGTTCCGCAGAACTAAAACTGATCGACACGGAATTTGAAATGAGAAGCTGGGATCTGGAGAACCTGCATGACATCTCCCGGATACCCAGATGTGCATGAAGCGTTAAGAGCCGCATTTTTGGAGCGAAACTTGCGTTTGAGTACCTCAATTCCACTTACGACTTTTATGGTCAACTACTACTATCTGTAGAAGGTAGACTTTCTTATTGCTTGAAATTCTGCAACCAGAGTTTATTTTTGATATCATGTATATCATGAGTATTTGAAAGCTTATCGAGTATCATACATAAGTTTGACCAAACCCTGTCCGTTTTTGTCCTAGTGATTTTCTGTAGCTGGAAAGCAACTGGTTTGGACTGATCAAATTATTGATTTATTGATTGACTTACGGACCCATTGATTGAAATTCCAATGAGGTATTTATTTGTCATGTGCCGATTGAGAATCCCTAACCTGTAGGAGCTTTTGTCACATATTTTTCCTCGAGATATGTCTTATCATCTTCGGTCAATTTGACCTTCAAAGCTTCTAAGTATTCATCGAGTCTGTCTGCAGAAGAAACCCCACAAATTGGGTAAGCATTTTTACTCCAAACCCAGGCGATGACAATAGCAGTCATAGAAACCTCATACTTCTTGGATAACTCTTCTACTCTGTTGATTATCTCTTTCTCATTGTCTTTTAACTCCCCGAGACCGAACATTGCGTTGTAAAATTTATCTGTTCTTTGCCTCTCGCTGGTAACACCCAATGGTTTACAGAGAAAACCACGAGCCAAAGGAGAATATGGGATCAACCCAATTTTACCAAAATCCGAGTTCTCGCAAAAAACGTTGAGTTCTCTTTCATCTTCTCTATGCAACAAATTGTAGTAACTTTGCATTGAAATGAACTTATGATAGTCGTATTTATCAGCGATATATTGCAATTCAGCGAATTCGACAGCTTTCATAGAAGATGCTCCGATGTAGCGTGTCAATCCTTTCTGGACCACATCATTGAGGGCTTTCATGATCTCTTTCTTAGGAGTACTTCTATCCAATCTATGGATTTGCAAGACGTCCACGTAGGTTCCCAATCTCTTCACTGATGCTTCAACGGAATCGAATATGTTCTTTCTGGAAAGTCCCATCTTGTTAACTAATTCGTAGGCAGGCAATCCGTGATTCATCAAGTCTCTTCCTTCTAACAATTCATCTTGAGGAAAGAAACATTTACTCATGATAACAAGCTTGCTTCTATCAATGTCGAATTTTTTGATCCATTTACCGATAATCTCTTCTGACCTACCATTTGAATAGACATTGGCAGTATCAAATGTTCTGATACCATTGTCGTAAGCCTTGTTCAACATGGCAAAGACCTTTTCTTCATCTTGTTCAACCCATTCAAGCCAGTCCTTAGATCCAAAGGACATACAGCCAATGATGACCTTTGAGATCTTTAACCCTGAATTTCCTAACGTAACATGTTCCATGGTGGATTTTGTTGGATTGAAAAGTGAGCGAATCACCTGGCATTTATATTATTCGAAGATCCCAAAGTAGTAACTCCGGTCTGATCAAGGACAAAGAATTGCTAAGCCACGACCGCGCGGAGAATATTCCCAAACCACCGATCCTGCACACCAACCGGTCGGGATGAATAGGATTATATTGATCACTTCCTTTATTGGTATAAGCATAGATGCTAGCGGAATCGATGTTGAATATTCCGGGAATTTGATGGTCAGTCTGGCATAAAGATGAGGAGCAGAAGCATTCTATGTGAAAAAGTAGTTGTGCTTAAGACAGGAAAAACGAGCCCTTTGAAGCTTTCAGCACTGACACGGGCTCTTGTTGACGCATAACATCAATGCTTAATTTGTAAACTCGTTCAGAAGACTTTGGGATCAAATGGTATCATTTTGAGGACATCCTGGCTAACTTTCAGTATCTAATGATAACTTGTTTCAAAAATAAGATCCAACCACCGTCAAATTTTCCACCTATAACCAAAGAATTCACAGACAAGAATTGCATAGTTGACTGATTAAAGCAAATGATCATGAAGCAGCTTGAAAGCTGGCAGTGGAGGAACTAGCTTTTTTAATAATGCTGGAAATTCTTGACAAAAACATGTAAGCAGAAGCGGATGATTCCATATAACGAGAAAACGACCCGCCGTCAACCATTCAAAACAATTATAAGCAGCAATGGGAATGAAATGCCCCATTTGATCACAATTGTTCGATTCAGTTCAAATAGGCCTCCATCGAACCACTTGTAAAGCTTCCCTAGTTTGCCTTGTTGGTTTTGAACCCGCACTAAGATGACATGGAGTGCCTGAGGGGAGATTCCAGCGGCTAGTGCTGGGCACAAAACCACACGTCGCTTGCAAAGTTTGCTTAGGAAGGCAAACTCCTTCTTTTTAGACAAACTTCTGACTGGCGCTGAACACATCATAGCAATACCAGGTGTTGCTGACCAACCTGGGAGGAATTTGTGGCATCCTGGTCGTTGGAAGGACCAAAGATAAAACTCCAAAAGTAAATCTTTGTCTATATCTAAGTATGGTCATGAGATCCTACTCAGATTTCCATCGAACTTTGCATTCGATATATCTCAAATGTGAGGGTTTGCATGATGGAAAACGGTATAAGCCTGTCAGCCCGAATATTGTGAAGATACAAATAAAAGCTTACACGCACTTTATTCTCCCACAACAACGTAATCGATATAGTTATTCTAATGATCTTCCAAGTGCGGAGACTCGACCTTTACCGCCGACGTTATCTTACTCCGTTATATGCGCATTTCGCAGTTTGCGGAATTGGGAAACGGTGGCAACAAAAGACAAATGTGACATTTTCAATAGTCATGTGGGTAGCCAGCTTCCCCAAAGGTAATTTTCGTATGATATTATCGAAATCTTGTGTGCGTCTAACAGCCACTAACTAAGCCTCAGAGTCTTTTCGGTGGAGAATGAATCACTGTGTAATTCAAAAAGAAAAAACAATTCTGCTTTTCGCTCTGGTAATCACGAGATCAGATTGTCAACATAAAAGCAGCAGCGAATCCCCCTTTTTCCTCCTGAAATTTTTGTTTTTAAATAATGGTCACATCAGTTTTTGTTTCAGGTGCCTCTGGATTCATCGCCCAACATGTCTGCAAGTTGTTGGTGCAAAAAGGATATAGAGTCGTTGGTTCTGTAAGATCGCAAGCTAAGGGGGAAAGATTGGCTAGAAATTTGGGTGCGGGAAATTTTGCTTACGAAATTGTTCCAGATATTGCAGCCTCAAATGCTTTTGACGAGGCTTTGAAACTGCACCCCGAGGTCACCGTGTTCATGCATACAGCCTCCCCATTCCACTTCAACACCACTGAGTTTGAAAAAGATTTATTGACGCCAGCCATTGAAGGTACTAAGAATGCGTTACTGTCTATTAAGCAATACGGTCCACAGATCACTAATTTGGTAATCACTTCATCTTTCGCTGCAATTTCCCAAGCGGGTACCAGAGACAATGGTTCTTTGCCACCGCTCACCGAGACTACTTGGAATACAGTTACCTATGAACAGGCTTTGAGTAGTGCTCATTTGGCATATACAGCTTCCAAAACTTTTGCTGAGAGAGCTGCTTGGGACTTCAAAAGACAAGAGAACCCAAATTTTAAAATGAATACAGTCAATCCAACACTTGTGTTCGGTCCACAAGCCTTTGAAGATGAATTCCCAGAGGTCATGAACACTTCTTCTGAAGCTTTAAAGCTGTACTTACTGATGAAGCCTGATGATGAGGTTCCGGATATGTACTCCTGGTTTGTGGACGTAAGAGATGTTGCAAGAGCTCACTTGTATGCATTTGAAAGTGATGTGACTGATTTCAGGTTCTTCTTATATTCGTCGACTTACTCTGGCCAGGACATTCTTGATGTCATTAACAATTACATCCCTGCGTTGAAAGGTAAGGTGCCAGTGGGTAACCCAGGGACAGGTAAGACCAAGTATGAAAATAGTCGTGTTTTAGACAATTCTAAGACCTTGGAATACATTGGCCCTTTTATTGATTTGGAGACTTCTGTTAAAGATACTCTTAATCAGATGATCGAGCACTCTAAATAGCTACAATACAATTAAATGGCCACATAAAGTTACCTGACACCAAAAATTAAAGTTTCTTATAACAATATAAAAGATTCATCAATCATTTGGTTTAGTGATGATAGGTTCCCTGTTGAATGTACGTTTGTAACTCAAAAAATCTGCCCAAACATTGAAACTGATGTATTCAATTGTCAATATGGAAAGAATCACCTTGGTATAGTATATCCTGTGAACTTTGCTACAAAACAAATAGTTAATTCTGGATTTCAGGTCTGTTAAAACCAATCCCCATAGACACCAGACTGCGGCACGTGACCACAAACCAAGAGGGGCAATTCTGTGGATAAACACGCGCTCAAAACCCTATTTTTTGTACTGCGAAAACGATACATCAATTTGCAGATTTTAGCATAACGTATCACATTTTCTCCTGAATACAACCAACTTTGTTCAATGGACTTTGATGATAACGGAGAGCTATGTCTCCAAGAAATAAGAGACTGTGAAGACTTGACATTGGGGCCTGGAACTATCCTTGGAAGCTTAGCTGGAGTTGACAAGAGATACAGATCACATGTGTTACCGCATATTGTCAGCCAAGCAACTCGCCTCTCTCTATTGATGGATGAGTTAGACGCAGAGGTAGAAGATATGCTGACAGTAACGAGTCAAGTTGATTGGCCATTGCTCCGTAATTGCTACAAAGTCTTGTTGACTTTACACATATTAACGGAAATCGAAGGCCACTCTGAACGTATTCCCCTGGCTACGATTTACCCAAGAATAAGAGGATTTGGTTTCTTTATTAGCAGCAGAGATATGCTTCCGTGGATTCAGTCTCTTCTTGATGAATTCCGAGACGGAATTC